>BLBF01000020.1:52414764-52481452 GCA_015471245.1 Laticauda colubrina | reverse complement strand
CTTCCTTCCTTCCTTCCTTCCTTCCTTCCTTCCTTCCTTCCTTCCTTTCTCCCTCCCTCCCTCCCTCCCTCCCTCCCTCCTTTTCTTCCTTTTTTCCTTTCTTTCTTCCTTCCTTCCTTCCTTCCTCCCTCCCTCCCTCCCTCCTTCCTTCTTTCCTTCCTTCTTCTCAACAAGCTTATTGGTCTTCCAACTCTGTATGAATAATAATCAAAGCTATTACTGCAACCATTAAAAGTACTGAAGGTGGAGAACTGCATGCCTTGTAACATGTTTACTTCTCAAATGATATTTTCATTTTCATCTTTTTGATGTTTTTCTATCAAAAATGGAGAGTGTAAGTTTTGAAGACAGAAATAACAAAGGTGCAATATCTCTCATCTCAGTATAACACAGATGGGAAGAGTTATGTTATAAATATGCTATATATTACTGAACAGCTTGGTGCTCTTAGCATGACAGTTTTTCTGCCTCTTATACAACATGGCAGCTTAAGCAGTCAGATCTAACATCTGAAACAGCTCGGGAGTTTATGGATGATCACTCAATTAATTTTGGCCTATTTGTATGAAGGTGTTTCTTTGCTGGTTTCTTTGCTTCGTTGCCCTTTCAGCCTTTCCAATCTCTAGCATCAAAGGCTGGCCTCTGAGTGAATTCCTTTTTAATATACATCATATCATTGGCTCAGAACCAGAGGAATACAATTTAACCTATGTAACAGTGAACCCTGAACTTAGCAAATCAGGGTATTAAATTCTCAGTCACAACAATATAAAATGGATTGAGAGGGTTATGATTTTTAATACAACAATCAAAGCATGGACTCTGTTTTATATTTACTATTTGATTTATTTAATTAATTAAGTTTTTACACTTCCTGACTCTTAAAAAATTCTGGGCACTTTACAGAAAAAACCCACACACAGAATAATAAAACAATATAGTAATAAAAAACAATAAAAGATGGCACAAACCAGGCAACAAACAAGTAAATCCATACTACACATAAGGAGGCTTCAGTCACCCTCCCCAGAGGTCTGGGTGAAGAGCCTGGTCTTCAGGACTCTCCGAAATACCAGCAAGGTGGAGGTCAACTGGATTTCAAGGAGAACTTTAGTCACTCCCATAAAGGTCAAAATCTTATGTAGAGGTGGTATTCAGCTGGTTCTGACTAGTTCTGGAGAACCGGGAACTGAAATTTTGAGTAGTTCAGAGAACCAGCAAATACCACCTCTGACTGGCCCTGCCCCCATCTATACTATGCCTCCTGAGTCCCAGCTGATCGGCTGGGTCTGGTTTTGTTGCCCTGCACAGTAGAACGGAGCTGGAAAGCAGGTTATTGGAGTGGGGAGGGAATAGAGATTTTACAGTATCCTTCCCCTGCCATGCCCACCAAGCCACTCCCACAGAACTGGTAGTAAAAAATATTGAATCCTACCACTGAGCTTATAGTAATTCTAGGAAGAGAGCAGCCACCTACTGGTAGTTAATCAGACATATAATTTTAATACTGTACAACTCTGGTTCCTCTTTAAGAAACTTGTAAGACAAAACAACTCCTATTGTCACTCCATTTCTGAACTGGATTAAAATACAAATAAAAAATCAGCTGGCTGTCCCACGGCCATCACTTAATTTTTGGCCGAATAACAAATACAAATGAAATAAATTGCAATCTGGTAAACATTGTTCCCTGCTTAATACTCAGAAATTACATCTTATCTAGTAATATAAGGGAGGCAAGGGAGATAACTTCCAGCCACTCAGATCCTCTTTTGAAGGCTCCAGAGTGGCCTCTGACTGAATTCCCAGGAAACACCCAAATGATAATGCAAGCTTTATGGGAATTTAAAGAAAAGTAATCCAGAAAGAAGCATAAAATCCAAGGCCTGCCCATATGCAAATTAAGTAAATGGTCTGCTCTTAGCATGTTCCTCTTCCTCTGTTCATATATGACCTTTCATTCATTCATTCATTGTCTTTTGATCAGAATACCAGCTTAAACAATATATACTTAATTCTTTTTCTCCTCATTCCTTACTCTTTCCAGGATTCGGGTGCTGTGCCATAGAATTGTCAATGCCACCTGGTTCACCAACTTTATCCTCCTCTTTATCCTGCTCAGTAGTATTTCATTGGCAGCAGAAGATCCAATTCGAGCGGACTCATTCAGGAATCAGGTAAAAAGATATGACATTTTGTACTACTAGCATGGTAAATGTGACTGCTTGTAGACTATCTTTCCCCAGCCTGGTACTATCCAATGGTTTATGATAGCAATCCCAAGAATGCTGTCTTGGAATTAGAGAAGCTAAAATCTCAACACAAAACTTGGCAAACATCAGGTTGGCAAGATTGATCCAGATAGAGCCATGAAATATTTGCATGCATTGTAGCTTCCTCTTGAGTCCCCTCCATGATGCTGAACTGATATTTTACCATCCATCAGTTGAAGAACAATGCTGTTGTGAAATTTGTTGTCCCCTTTGCCAATCACTATCCTGCCACTGCTTCAGGTCACTGCATTGCTTGACTTCCCTCCAAGTTACTGGGTAACAAAGCAGAGCAAATTGTACATACCTTAACACACCCTTGGATAATATTGGAATAAGGGAGAAAACATTATTTTAACAACTGTACAGCTAAAGACATGTATGGCCTGGGGATGAGACAAAAGCAAAAATATGGAAACATAGCACTAAAAAGTTGTACATTTATGCTGTGATTACATGCAAGAGTGAATGGTACTATGTAAATTGGTAAGAATGAAAGCCATATGTCAAAGAGAATAAGTAGGCAAAATAGATCAAAATAAGAAACAAATTTGCATGTATGAAATGCCACTAGATATGTAGGCAATGATAGCAATTTCTGCTATCAAATATAGACATTCAGTTCTGTGTATCTACGAGAAACATATTCTCATTAACACAAAGCATGTTTAAAATCATTTGTTGCCAAGATAAACTGAGTTATAAAATATATGAATTATCTAGTTGCCTAAAAAGAAAAAAAATCAATGAGTTGCTTAACATACCAATAAGCAAAGAAAATAATACATGTAAAATAAAAATATTCACCTTTATGAATAAACTTTATTTTAAAATGTCTGAACATTGAAAAAAAATTTTTAGGAGCAATGCTTGATATTACTGATGGAAAAGTGTCCAGTAATAATTGTTATATAGTTAATGTGACAGCCCTCTCTGGTCCTTTTTTCCATATTGCAGGCTTTATAGAAACTAACATAATTAAACTTTGTTTTATACCTCTTTTAAGATCTAACAAATTTGTTTTAAGTAAATAGAAATGTGGATATTTTTATCTGTTGCCGATTCATTTCACATATTTTTCTAGAGTTTGGTGTGAGCCTTGGGAGAATTGCAATTGCATTTGTTGACAAAAATAACTTTTTGTTTCTTTGTGGGGGGTCCTCTCCAGATTCTGTCATATTTTGATATTGGCTTCACCTCTGTATTTACGGTGGAAATTATTCTAAAGGTGAGTTGACTTGTTCTCTTTCAAAATGATGTTGGAAGGATTGGATATTTCTTTATTCTGTTTCTATGGCTGCCCATCTTAAACAATTCCTTTTGGGCAGTGAAAAACCAAGCACAATATAAACACAATACAAAAATAAATTGTTCTGTATGTAAAGTGGATGACTCCAAATCTACCATTCTGATTGGTTAAGGAAAAGACAAGTGGATTGGTTCACTAGGAACCAATCCAAAGAGATACCAAAAAGGCGGCAAATCTAAATAGCTGCCATTGGCTGCAAGCAGGCAAGCCAGCCTGTATAAAAGGGCTGGCCCCGGCTTCAGCCGGCGTTCCGTTACCAACTGTTAACAATAAAAGTATTTGTTGTTGGAACCCAGTCTACCTCGTGTGTTTTCCAAACAAAACACTGGCGACGAGGGTGGGATCGTCCTGAACGGAACAAAACCTGCACGTGGTGATAAAAGCCCAGACTGCAACTAAGATGTCTGGAAACAACGCACCGCCCGCACCCTTCAATCCCAACGAAGAGGATTGGGATTCCTATGCTGATCGCTTCCAAATGTACTTGGAAAGCAACGAAATGGAAGGCATTTCCGAACAACGAAAGAGAGCCGTGTTCCTGACACACTGCGGAACAACCGTTTTTAAAATGGCTAAAGCCCTCGCCAAGCCTCGGGACGTTAAACAATTAACGTGGACAGAATTACAGAGACTCCTGAAAGCACACTACGCCCCGATGGTGTCTAATCTAATAAAGCGACATGAATTCTACCGAAGAGACCAGAGAGAGGGAGAAACCGTTGCCGATTTCGTCGCTGCACTCAGACAAATTGGGGGTGAGTGTGAATTCTCAAACATAGACGAGGCAATGAGAGATCGCGTGGTGTTGGGCCTGAGAGACTCAACCGCACAGAGCAAAATGCTCAACAAGCCCAACATCACCGTTACCGAAGCCATTGCGGAAGCCACCGCCGCGGAAGCTACGAAAAAATCCGCAGTAACATTCAAGAAAATGAACACGCACGGCGATGAAACATCAACCAAAGAGAAAAAGCAGCCTGCCACAACGACCCATTATGAAGAGTCGGGCGAAACAAACGAATCAAGCGAGGAGGACGACGAGGTCCACCGTTTGCTCACAAACAAGAAAGAGCGCGAAAGGAGAAAGTGGCGGGAATGCGCTGGCTGCAGAGGAAACCACCCACGAGCCGAATGCAGATTCCTCGATGCCATCTGCCGACATTGCAGAAAGAGAGGGCACATCGAGAAGGTCTGCAGAAATAAAAAATCTTACAGCCCGACGAGACGCAGAAATTCCCCAACACGAGCCGAGCCAAGTCGAGCCGAAAGAAAATGGCAACAAGAATAGCGAGCCAATACACACCAAACTGTCATTATCCAAAGCTCCCAGACGGAAAGTGGAAGAAAAATTAAAATCGTCGTAGAAATCGAGGGAAAACACTGCAAAATGGAAGTGGACTCGGGGTCCTTCCTCTCCATGGTATCATGGGACACAATTCAACAGTTAGTCCCAGGTATCAAGACCAAAGACTTGATGAAGCAGCACCTAACCCTCAAAGACTATCAGGGAAACCAAATCCCTGTGATGGGCAAAGGACATTTTCAAGTTGCCTACAAAAACCACATCAAAGTGCTTCCACTGACCATAGTCAACCAAGACAGACCAAGCCTCCTGGGCATCGAGTGGTTCGCGCCATTGGGCATCGGGATGACCGGGGTCGATCGAGTAACCACAGCCGGCTGGGAAGACGACCTCGTCAGAGAATTCCACGACGTGTTTGACGGATCACTGGGCAAGTACCGGGGAAACCCTATTTCTTTCAATTTAAACCCCCAAATAGCCCCACGAAGAATAAAAGCCAGGCGAGTTCCTTTTGCACTAAAGGCAAAAATAGAGGAACAGCTGGAAAAATTAGTAGCCCAAGGGGTGTTAGAACCTGTGGACCATGCCAAGTGGGAAACGCCTATCGTCACACCCATTAAACCAGACGGGTCCATCAGAATCTGTGGTGACTATAAGGCTACCCTGAACCACGCATTACAACCAAGCGCATACCCGGTGCCCGTAGTCCAGCATCTGCTCCATTCCCTGGGAAATGGCAAAGTTTTCGCCAAACTCGATTTGGCACAAGCCTATCAGCAACTTCCAGTAGACCCAGAAACAGCAGAAGCGCAGACTATTGTCACCCATAAAGGCGCATTCAAATGCCACCGACTCCAATTTGGAGTAAGCGTAGCCCCTGGCGTCTTCCAGAGTCTAATGGAACGCCTTCTAAATGGCATACAAGGAGTCGTTCCCTATTTCGACGACGTCCTAATCTCGGCCAGAGATGAACCACAATTAAGAAACAGACTAAAAAAGGTTCTGACTAAGTTTAGAGAAGCTGGCCTCAAGGTTAAAAGAGAGAAGTGCTGTCTAGTTAAAAACAACGTCGAATTCCTGGGCTACTCAATAGACGGAGAAGGCATCCACCCCACTGATAAAAAGATTAAGGCGATAAATGACGCGCCTGAACCTAAAAATAAAACGGAACTCCAGGCATTTTTAGGATTAATCAATTTCTATAATGTATTCCTGCCAAACAAAGCCACTATAGCAGAACCGCTACACCGCCTGCTAGACAAAAAGGCTACTTGGACTTGGGGTTACAAGGAAAAAAAAGCCTTCCAAAACATTAAAAGACTGCTAACATCAACAAACGTTCTCATCCAATTTAGCGACACTCTGCCATTAACAGTGACCTGCGACGCCTCACCGTATGGAGTAGGTGCCGTCCTGAGCCACCAACTACCGGATGGCAGAGAAGCACCCGTCGCATATTATTCTAGGACTCTATCAAAAACTGAGCGGAATTATAGCCAATTGGACAGAGAAGCTCTAGCAATTGTCGCTGGAGTAAAACGTTTCCACGAATATGTATATGGGAGGACTTTTCGAATTATAACGGATCACAAGCCGTTAATGGGGATTTTGGCGGGAAACAAGCCAACACCTAACATACTTTCACCCAGAATGACGAGATGGTCAGAGTTCCTGGCGGCTTATTCCTACACTCTGACACACCGACCAGGGAAACAAATTTCCCATGCGGACGCTTTGAGCAGAGCGCCTTTGCCAACAACCGACGCAGACCCGGCACCAACGATGACAGCACTGCAAATCGAGACATGCCCCGATCTACCCATTTCAGCGTATGATGTCGCAAGAGCCACCGCGAAAGACTCATTGACTGCCCGCGTTCTTAGCTGGGTAGGTAAAGGCTGGCTGGACAATCTAAAAACTGAAAGCTCCAAACCTTTCCGGGCCAGACAGACTGAACTTTCCATACAAAAGGGGTGTTTGTTGTGGGGTGATCGGGTGGTAATCCCTGCTAAACTGCAGCCCAGGGTTCTTAGGCTTTTACATGAAGGGCACCCGGGAATGGTGAAGATGAAAAGCCTCGCCAGGAGTTACGTGTGGTGGCCGGGTATTGATAAGGACATAGAGTATTGGGTAAGCTCATGCCACAAATGCCAAACAATTAGACCATCCCCACCAAAAGCACCCGTTAAGGACTGGGAAACCCCTCGAGGACCGTGGTCAAGAATACACATTGACTTCGCGGGGCCTACCAAGGGGCATACTTTTCTGATTGTCGTTGATGCCTATTCCAATTGGCTTGAAGTAAAAATCATGCCATCAACGACAACAGAAGCCGTAATTAAGCAACTAGACAGCCTGTTTGCCACCCATGGCATACCTGACATCCTCGTTTCAGATAATGGACCACAGCTAACCAGTATACCATTTGAGCAATACCTAGCCTCCCTAGGTATAAGACATGCACTAACCGCGCCGGCTCACCCGGCTGCGAACGGCAGGGCAGAGAGAATGGTCCGGTTTACAAAAGAAGGGTTAGAACGAATGGACGCTGGAGATACACAACAAAAAGTAAACCGGCTGCTCACACTGCAGCACATAACACCTAGTACTATCACAAATAAATCACCAGCAGAACTACTTATGGGGCGAAAATTAAGATCTCACCTGGATAGGTTACACCCAAATTTCACCCCAGAGAACCCCCCTGACTCCTCAACACGGTTCAGACAATTTGAGACAGATGATTTAGTTTACGCTAAAAATTTCTCCGGGGACCCGGTATGGCTACCCGGGCAAATTACCCAACTTACAGGCCCCAAATCCTACCGGGTAAGATTAGACGATGGGAGGGAATGGAAGCGGCATATAGACCAGCTTCGATCTCGAATTGTGGAAAGAACCGCGGACTTTAAAACATTCACAAAGGAACACGGCGAAATGCAAACCGAGGTGGGGGGGGAAAGGCGAGAAACGAATAAAGAACTGTTTAAAAATAAAACTAACATTCAAAACGACCAAAAAGAGCCACCAAAAGACTCACCGTTTGAAGAGACCCACGAAGAGAGATCTTCGGAAGGGGCCAGCCAAGCCAGCTCGACCTGCCCCGAGGAAACGGGAGGGAGCGGCAGAACCGCCGGCCTAAGAAACTTAGGCGGCGGTAAAATGGCCGACTCACCCTTCCAGACGGTTCCAGAGAGGAGGACGGACGACACAGCAGCCCCATCCGAACTGGTCGAAGTCCTCACTGGAAATGAACCGCGCAGGTCAGGTCGAGCCCGGAAAAGCCCCACCTACCTGCGAGACTACGTCACCACGTAGGACTAAACTAAGGAGGGAGGGGTGTTCTGTATGTAAAGTGGATGACTCCAAATCTACCATTCTGATTGGTTAAGGAAAAGACAAGTGGATTGGTTCACTAGGAACCAATCCAAAGAGATACCAAAAAGGCGGCAAATCTAAATAGCTGCCATTGGCTGCAAGCAGGCAAGCCAGCCTGTATAAAAGGGCTGGCCCCGGCTTCAGCCGGCGTTCCGTTACCAACTGTTAACAATAAAAGTATTTGTTGTTGGAACCCAGTCTACCTCGTGTGTTTTCCAAACAAAACATAAATAAATATGTGTAGCAGCCAAGAAAAATCATAACTGTGATATTAATATAAATAAAAAACAGAGTCCTTAACAGTCTGGGCCTATAACCAGGTTACAAGGCCTTATAAAAGACCAATAGGGTAAAGAATGTTTCAAAGATGGTTTAGCAGCCCAGCCAACTCTCATGGTTCTGCCGTGAGTCTCATGATTTTTTGGCATGTCTCACGGTCTCATGACAAGGCTCCTCAATCTCACGCCAAATTTAAAATGCTTTTTTTTTTTTTTCAAAATTTGGGGGTCAGCTTATACGCGCATAAATCTGATTTCTGACACAAACGACATGACGATATGACACCACTTCTCAGATCACGCAATATCGATATTACCATACAGCGATATATACATACAGCACATTTCTTTTCACTCTGGGCGCCTACATTTTGCTTTTTCTACCACCGGATATAACACGCTCTGATTGGTTAGTTATTCACGTGACCGTGAATCTCACTATTTTTTGTAGAATCTCCAGATTTTTTTTCATGGGTCTCCAGATTTTCCTTTATCAGGGGTTGGCAGGTCTGGTTTAGGGTTAGGTGGCAGAGTAAGTACACCTCCTAGTGACAGCTGACATTCCTTGGCTGAAAGAACCCAGAGTATGTCATCCTGCTAGACTGGACTGGATGGGTAGAAACAACTGGGAGAAGATAGTACTTTAGGTAAACTAGTCCCAAGCCATGAAAGAGTTTAAGGTGGCAACCAGCACCTTGAATAGCATCCAGAAACATGTTGGAAATCAATGAAGCTCACAATGTAATGTGCTACATGTGTTGAATATCTGATACAATTTATTACATATAATTGCATTCTGCATAAGTAGAAGCTTCTGAATGCTCTTCCAAGCAGAACACATTGTAATAATTCAGATGGGAGACCATAAGAACATGAATGAATGTGAGCAGAGTTTCTTGGTCCAGGAATGTGCATAACTGTCACACAGTCTCAAGGTGTGCAAAGGCCTTCCTAGCCATGGCTTCCACCTGCTTTTCTAGCAGGAGCTAGAAAGTCAATTCAAGAAGACCCGAATGTGCAGTGGGTACACCTGAGGCAATACCACCCTATCTAGGAACAAAGGTGGAAAACCCTTGCACCAGAAGGCCCAAATATCCAAAGCCTTGCTTGGGTTGAGCATTGGGACACCGATTGTGCCCCATCCAGGCCCTTACAGCCTTCAAGCACTGAGACAGGGCATCAACAAGAGCTCTGAGATGGCATATGGCGATGACATAAAGCTGGGTGTCATCAGCATATTGAGGATACCTCACCTCAAACCATTGGAACTCCTTGCTCAGTGGCCACATATAGATATTAAATGGGAGAGAGGGCCAAACCCTGTGGCACCCCACAAATGGGCTGGACCTCTTACTGCCATCAACACTTCGTTATTAATTACAAATACAGTTATCTTCTAGCCTTAATTACTCTCTTGAGTTTATTTCACCCTCTCATTTCTGTTTCATTGTGTGTAACAGTAGATAGTTTTCCAAAAGGTCATCTGAATTTCAGATAGAAAAAAGAAACACAATGCTAGATTTATCAAAGCTAATTGGATTTTCTCTTTCCTACAGATGACTACTTATGGTGCATTTCTTCACAAGGGATCCTTCTGTCGTAATTCTTTCAACATTTTAGATTTGCTTGTAGTTGTTGTGTCACTCATCTCCATGAGACTTGAGTAAGTGGATCATAGACAGGCAAGGCTTCCAATAGGTTCGTGATGGTGAACCTATGGCATTCATGCCAGAGATGGCACACAGAGGCCTCTCTGCGGGCACATGAGCCGTCACCCCAATTCAGCTCCGCCATGCATGTACACAAGCCAGCCAGATGGTCTTTGGGTCTCTGCCATGCATGCATGGGAGCGGGGTGCATGTGGGCATGCATGCGCATGTGCAGGGATGGAGTGCATGCAGGGGGCAAGGCAGATTTGTGGGGGATGCATGCACATTGCATTTTGGGGGTGGACGCAGGAGCACTTTGGACACACGCACTTCGAGCACTTGGTGCTCAAAAGATTAGCCATCACTGCAATAGGACATTCAGGGATTTCTTGTAGACCATGCACCATTTATAGTAATCCAATAACTCAGGAGAGTTTGTAAAAATATTTGTAAAGTACATTTGTTTGGTTACTGGAGGGTTTGACAAGATGGTATCTTCCCGATACTTTGGAGCAACTTCTACCACAACTAGATAGCATGGCAAATGGCAAGAGATTGTGAAAAATTTAGTTGAGGACACCCAAAGGGCACCAAGCTACTTACTGCTGCACTATAAGAACTACTTTGAATATAAAATATAGGAATATTAAAATATATTTCTGAAAATGCAAAATGTATTTATTATTTTATACAAACATGTTAACCACAGCTTATTAACTGAGAACTTCATGACTTGGAAGACTGATGTTCCTTTATAGCGATATTTACAGCCAATGTTGGTCAAAATATTGACAGTTAGAAAGCTATTTTTATCCTTCCTTTCAGCCAGAAAAAAAGAAATCAAATTGAAAACTAGAGGTATATTTAGCACTGACAGTTTAATCCAACTGAATGCTGGTTATGCAAAGACTTTGAAAATTTTACAGATGTAATTTTTGGTCTTTTTCCCCCTGCTTACTTACTCAAATTTCCTTCAGAGATTTCTCATAGTTACAGTGGCTGATTGCAGTAGCTGTGGATAGAAGAGGTATTACAGTTTGAACAATGTTTTGGATTCTTCTGTTCCTCAGTAGTCTGGACTGAGAACTCTGGAGATGGCATTTGAATGTTACAGCTTATCGTTCCTATGTTGTCCCTGTCTTGCTACTTAAAGTTGATAGCTATTTCCTTATCTGAAATCAGGTATACAATTAGCAAGACAGGAACCAGACCTGCTGAGACCAGCAATTCTGTTGTGTAAACATAGAGCAGGTGCACTCCAATCTCAAGGCTGAGAAATGAATGGCTAGAAGTTGATGCAAACCTATGGGAGAAAAAGGCTTAAGAACAACTTGCTGTCCAACTTCTACATGAGATGAATGAAGGCAAATATACGGGTCCCAAAATAATGTTTCAGGATCCAATCTGGGTTGGTCACACAGATCAGAGGGAACAATCCAGATTGGATCCTTCTATATGGAAATTTATTTCTAAGTCCTAAAGTAGGTAGATCTTGTGCATGTACTTCTTTCTTTTCTGCAGTAAAGCTACTTTTTATTTGCCACATCACTTCCTGAAGGTTTTTGATGTTATCTAATTCCTGACAGCAGAGCTAAGTTTTGAGGTGGGGTGGGGGAAATGTTACGAATGTATAGCTATGCCTGACCTGAAGCATGTCTTTCATGGAGTTCTCTTCTGATAAGTTTTCACAAGGCATGCTGGGAATTAGGCAGCCATGTAGAATTCTCTGGCCTCACTTCCTATTCCAGGAATGCCCCAAGCCCTTCCTAAAAATAACATCAAGGTCATATCTTCCTAAGCACACAATATCTTTGAGAGCAGGACTCTGGATGTAACCACAAAGGTTGCAAAAGCATAATAAAGAATCTTTCCCATTTTCTTCAACAGGTCCAGTACCATCTCGGTGGTGAAAATCTTGAGGGTGCTCAGAGTACTGAGACCATTGAGAGCTATTAACAGAGCAAAGGGACTGAAAGTAAGCATCACCGTGACATCACCCTGACATAAACAAGGAAAAAGTATTATATGTCCATATTTCTAACTCTTGAATGCCATTTATAAGCTATTAGAATACTTGAAGTAGAACTATGGCATACATTTATACCTTTATACCATACTTTTATACCGAAGCTGGTAGACTCCAGATATCTGGAACTGTGAATACCAGATTTAAAAATATCTTAATGGGCACTGGGACATTGGATGATCGAACAGATAAACTAAAACAACCCCTCTCTCTTTCTCTCTCTCTCACTCCCCTTTTTTCTCTAGCATGTGGTCCAGTGTGTTTTTGTGGCTATTAAGACCATCGGCAACATTGTTCTTGTCACCTTCTTGCTACAGTTCATGTTTGCTTGCATTGCAGTGCAGCTCTTCAAGGTAAAAGTATTTCTAAGAATTAATTCTCATTTTGTCCTATTTCACAGGCATGTTATGCGGATCTGTTGGCACAAACTGGATAACTGGGGTTTTTTTGCGGGAGGAGTTGGTCTGTTTTTTTTAACTTTCTTGGACATTACTGATTTAGGTTGTTGACTCAGTAATCCAGTTTTTCTGAGTTTATTCCACTTGTCTCAGTGTGATGCCTTCAAGAAGTACTGGGATTACAACTTTCCCAGCCATACTCAGCTAGGAACAGAATACAAGGATAACTTTGATCTAAAGCTTACAATCTGGACAGGACTATGCAACTGAAGACATGAAAGAGCAGCTGGTGTTTATTAATAAAATTTATATAGCTGTCCAACTCACAAAAACTGATTCTGAGCAGTATACAATAATAAATAAAAATACATTTAAAATATAAAATTAAAAATAAATTAAAATATATATGCAAATCCCAAGAAGAAAAAGAATGAATACATCCAACCTTACTATGGAGCTATCTAAACAGGTCTTCAGTTGCTGGGACCCTCAGACTAATGGCAAAAATAGGCCTTGAGGGACTTCTGGAATATCAAAACATGGAGCTGATCTAATACTGGTGTGGGGAAGAATGTTCTAGAAGGCAGGCACCGTGGCAGAGATACCTGGGATTCACCAAATGTAGGTCTCTGGCAGATGGTATCCACAGTATGTTCTCTCTGCCAGGCTGGACAGATAAAACTGGGAGAGGCAGTCCCTCAGACAATCTGATCCCATGTCATGAAGATTTTAAAGGTTAAAACCAGCACCTTGAATTGGACGTGAAACTATTTGGCAGCCAATGCAGCTCAAGAAGCAAAGGTATAATATGTACTCTTCTAGGGGTATACGTAACAGTCCACATGCTAATATTTAGCCTGCAAATACTAATGCTTGGAAGATCTACTACAATAATATTAGCATTCTCCCCCCCACCATCCAGTTGTAATTAAGACTGGAAAGATATTAGTCTCTTTCAATGCTATTACTATTTGGTATGGTAGCAAGGTCAAAAGACAGTAAACTCTTTTAGGAGTTTCCATCTCCTCTTTGAGAACAGAAACTTATCTTTGATCCATTTGTAGTAGGAAATGTTCATTTTTAAGACAGGTCAAAACTAGTATAATTTGGGAAACACTATAACTCTATAAGGTAAGACCAACACAATAATTATTTTGGTTTCTGTTTAAATATAGGGGAAGTTCTACAGCTGTACAGATATAACTAAGATGACCGAATCAGAATGCAGGTATGCCTCCCTTTGGTTGTATATTATTCTTTTCTTCACTGCAGAAACTATCATTACAACATGATTCTTTCTGAAGGTCAAATTCAAGGAGATAGTCAGTGCAAAGGATCAGGACCAGCCATTAAGTTTCAGCACAGAAGATTCATTCAAGTCCATGCACAAGTATCTAGCCAACCAAAGTTCAACACTAAACTGATACCAGATAAAGGTCAACAGAATTCAGGAAGGGTGAGATTCCTACCATTTGTGGGAACATAAGGACTCTAAGCTAATTATGCATTTAACTCTACCCACCCCCACTCCCCACTCTGCCTGCTGTTATCCTATAGCTTCCCTTTCATTTCTAGGCACAAAGCAATTTAACATTTAAACACTTTTGAGATATATAGTTAGAAAGATTCACATCTTATTTTTCTGTGAGATTTTGATTTTAAAATTTTATAAACATTCCTGCTATTCCTTAAGCTCTTAGAATATATCTAAAGAGAAGCCCAAATTTAACAACAACAACAACAACGTACATCTTAAGAAAACACTTGGTTAATACCTAGGATGCTGGCAGCAACCCATATCAACCATTAGCACCAGGCAGTTATATTTGTGATACAATTTTAAATGTTCAGTTGACTAAGTATCATGTTTAATGAATAAAAGAGATGATAATAATAATAATAATAACAATTTGGAATTGTTATTATACAACTAAACAAATAAAATGTAGGCTAATAATTATTTGAATTTTCTCTAAATAAATAAAATATATTTTCTTAATTTTCCATAATGGATTTTCAGTAGCTAGTTTTTACTGTCTAGTTAATTTGTTTCTGAAAGCTTTATTGACTGTAGGTGGCAGAATCCATCTTTATGCTGTTTCTTGCATTGTGATATTAAGAAAATATAAAATATTAATTGAACCATGGATAAATTAGTCATAAATGATCCACTGAAAGAAAAGTTTTCCTTACTATTGTATATTGAAGGCCAAAAATAAGTAGCTGGTTCAACGGAAATAAAATTAAGGCTGCAATATTATACCTATTTAATTGGAAGTGTACATCCCTTGAACAAAATTGCTTACAATATTTCTGAGTAGTCCTCACCGTTATATTCTATATGCTCACTTAATGATGCAGGCTCTTTGTAACTAATATATGGATTCTCATCCCAGGGGACACTTCATTTTGTATGTTGATGCTGATCCAACACAGGTTGTGGAAAAAGAAAGGAGGTGGTTGCACAATGAATTCCACTTTGACAATGTCTTATCAGCTATGATGTCTCTCTTCACTGTATCCACCTTTGAAGGATGGCCTCAGTGAGTACAAAAGCTACTGTGGAGAAAAAGTGTGTATGTGTGTATATATTGGGGTGGGGGAGTATTTAGACTACTCAACTCCATCATGGTATCCTCAAAAAGTACCATGGTACCCACAGACTTCAGCTCTGTGAATTCCCAGCCAATGTGGCAAGTGCCCACGATGTAGTCCCATCAGCTGTGGAAAACGGACTTAGTGGAATCATATGGAATGCCACTGTTTCCTTTTGTCCTAGCTATTGTTGTGTAAGCCAGGGGTCTCCAATCTTTGCAACTTTAAGACTTGTGGACTTCAACTCCCAGCTATGCTGGCTGAGGAATTCTGGGAGTTGAAGTCCACAAGTCTTAAAGTTGCTGAGGTTAGAGATCCCTGGGTTAAGCAAAATGGTGCAGAAAGGGGAAGCTTTGGGCACATCACTAATGATGTTTACCAGTGTGTATAAATTACTGTTCAGGCATTATTTAAGCATAGCAATTATATTATTTGTTCTTATCAAAACCAAAGAGATAATTGGAATAAAGATTATCTTATTGGGGATTGATCATTGAAAATATGTGTTGTTTTCCTCCACAGTACTGTTTTGGTAATTTATGTGATACCGATGTACATATATTCATCATTACATTAATTAGTTAGAAACCCATTAAGATTCAACTTTTTGAAAGCTCAATTATTTATGTCAATTAATTTGGAATCTCTATCCTTTCTTTTCCAGACTGTTATATAAAGCAATTGATACGCACGCTGAAGATATGGGCCCTATATACAACTATCGTATGGGCATTGCCATCTTCTTCATCATCTATCTCATTCTCATTGCCTTTTTTATGATGAACATCTTTGTAGGTTTCATCATTGTAACTTTCCAGGAGCAGGGTGAAACTGAGTACAAAAATTGTGAACTGAACAAAAACCAGGTATGGCAAGTTTGATTCGAATCCTCTTTTGTACTTGTGTTGTATATGTATCACATATGGTACTTAGGGGGTAATGTTTGCCTTGTGGTATCATGTGTCATCAACAGTTGGAAAGATATTAGTTGGGCATAGTTCAAAATTAGGTGCTGGAGTTTGCATTCTTAATATAGTAGTGTTACATCGTTCAGTCAGAAATTTTAGATATTGCAAACTTTGAAATTACACGATGAAAATCTGAGTATAGCAGCTCTGTGCAGTCTGTAACTTTTCTTATTCAAGCAGGAAAGAAAATTTGGTTGGCTAAGATCAAGTAAACTCAAAAATGTGTGGCCGCTTCTTCTTCCTGCCGTAAATATTTGCTTTGGACTATAACAGTGCTGCATAAAATATTTCCACGGTTTCTGGCTCATTCATTCATTTATTCAATTTACTGAATGTATGTGAAAAGAAGGCAATCCTAATTTTAAAATAACTACTGTCCATGTGAGGGCAATGTACATGCATACACCACATAAGTTAATCCTGTGTATTGCTTAGTTTCCTTATTTTTTCAATGTCCTTATAATGCTAATTCTAGCTGAAATGAGTCCTAAAAATTCCTACCACCACCCTTGTATGTATGACACATTTGAAGATGTGCATACTCTAATGGGGTAGGGGGAAGAAAAATATATTAATATGAATTGAATGGATAATTTGTTGATTAAATTAATTGCCTTTAAAATAAGGCATTCCATGAAGAATGTCCTGATAGAAGAGAGTATTTGTAGCTCAGGATTGAACTATGGGGTTCTTGGTGCTCTCTTAGCTTGGTTGTTTTCTTGTGGATGTTTCATTACCAAACTAGAAAACATCATTAGTTCACTAATGAACTAATGTCCATTTGCATACTATACACAAGGCCTTCATGCCAATGCAAGCCAAATTCATAAAATTGTAGAAAAGCCCACAAATGTTCTCTTTCCAGAAAAGAAGAATAAACATGGAGCATATATTGCCCATGTTTTGGAAGCTCAAGGCAGCTAGCGTGAGGGTCTCCATATGAGAGGTCACCACAGTAATGTAGTGATCAAGAAATTGGACTAAGAAGAGGGAGATCCAGGTTCAGACACCCTCTTAGCCATGGAAACTCGTTGGGTAACTTTGGGCTAGTCATTCTTTCTCTCAAGCCAACCCATCTCACAGGTTTGATCTTGTGGGGATAAAATACATGTAGTCCTCAACTTACAACAGTTCATTTAGTGACTGTTCAAAGTTACAATGGCACTGAAAGAAGGGACTTATGACCTTGTTTCACAGTTGCAACCTTTGCAGCATCCCCATAATCATATGATCAAAATTCAGATGGTTGACAACTGACTCATATTTATGATGGTTGCAGTGTCCCAGAGTCATGTGATCACTTTTTGGGACTTTTTAACAAGCAAAGTCAATGGGAAAGCCAGATTCACTTAACAATTGGGTTACTAACTTACCAATTGCAATGATTCACTTAACAACTGAGGTAAGAAAAGTCATAAAATGGGGCAAAACTCACACAACAAATGTCTCACTTAAAAACCACATAAATTTTGGGCTCAATTGTGGTCATAAGTCGAGGACTATCTGTAAAGGATGACTCTCATGCTCTTGGGTAAAAGATGGGATATAACTCTTAACAAATATATATGTACACCAGAATATAATTAAATAAATAACATGTTTTCAGCTATTTAAGCATTGTGTTTATGAAGAGAACAAGCCACAATAAACACTTGGTGTTGCTGATCAGAAAATTGAGGCAAGTATAATCAGTAAATACAGCCTGTTCTTTTCTGTCCTCTTCACATCTTGTCTTGCCTCTCATTCCAGCGCCAGTGTGTCCAGTACGCCCTGAAAGCACGGCCTCTGCGATGTTACATTCCCAAGAACCCTTACCAATACCAGATCTGGTATTTGGTGACCTCCTCCTACTTTGAGTACCTCATGTTTTTCCTGATCACACTGAACACCATCTGCTTGGGTATGCAGGTATGGATGGAAAGAACTCCTCTTCAGCTGGGGAGTGGTGGTGGCAGTAGCAGGAACTATGAAATTTTGGGACAGACTTGCTTGTTGAAGGAAAACTGAAACACAGGATTCATCCATATGCCCACTAATTGTATCTTGAAGATCTTTGCTAGCCATGCTTTAAATTCATGTCCACATAATACAACTTTTACCTCATCCCAGCCAATAACTGAGAGCACCGAACTTATTTATCTGCTTTGAAGTTAAAGTGGTGTGTTTTCTATTTTCCCCTTACGTAAGCCTTGCTAATTGCAAGGCACTTCAGCTGAAACTGTGACACTGATGATATAGTTAAAGACTGTTATTTGCCCAGTATTCTCTTGGTCACTTTCCATATTTTTCATTCTTAATCCTGCAGTCTGTGAGGTTTAATTTTCCAAAGTGAAAGTCTGTGGACAAAATTTCACTGTTTATTAAATGTGTCCATCAAAAGCTTCATTATTTATAAGCTACGCACACATACACCCACACCCATACTCTTCATCTATTTGTTGTTTTCTATTTGTTGACTAGAGCAGTAGTTTTTCACTGCCATTATGTCAATAGGAATAGCAGACAATAAGATGTAGGGGAAAGATAAGTTAGGGTACAAGAGCAGAATTCATCATCTAGTACCAGTCTAACTATTTTCAAACAGAGAGAGTAAGCACGTAAACAAAGAGAAAGCAAGCAAAGTGACTGTGGATAAAACTCTGTCTTTAATGAAAGGCTTTTTAAAAAAGCACATGTTTTCTAAATAGTCTGCTTTTCAACTATCTCTACAGCATTATAAGCAATCAGACATGATGAACCAGCTCTCAAATATCTTCAATGTGGTTTTCACCATCCTCTTTACTATTGAGATGATTCTTAAACTGATAGCTTTCAAGGCTAAGGTGAGTGAGAATCGATGCATCACAACTTTTGTCAGAAAGTCAGCCTGATCTTGTTTTAGAACTTGCGGCCCGCAAGCTGGATGCATCATGTGCTGGCCCTGCCCGCACCCCCGCCCGATTTAGTGAAGGGGAAAAAGTCCCGATAAATCACGTGAGTTTGACACCCTTGATTTAGAGTAACACAGGCCATCTTCAGTGAGGATGGTCCTAAAAGACTATTTGTATGGTCCATATATCTGTTATTTTGTTTTAATAAGGTCAAACAAACCAAAAGGTTCAACATTAATTCTTGAACTGGAAAGCTTTCAGCAAAGGTTCCTACCTTGTCTTATATTCCAGCTTAATCTATTAATTTGGAGTTTACATTCTTCTTTCTTTTCCAGGGATACTTTGGAGACCCCTGGAATGTCTTTGATTTTCTCATAGTTGTTGGGAGCATCATTGATGTCATCCTGAGTCAGATTGATGTAAGTGCTATGAGGATAATTGTTTTGGAAAGAAACAGGGAGTAGGAACGACTTCTTAGAATGAAAGGAAGGGGAACAATGACAATCATTACTAAGCAGCCACAGTACCCTAGCTCCCTATAGATGTCATGAATGCTGCATGTTCAAATACAGCTTCTAAATCACAGCAATGGTCAATCATTTTCAATTTCTTCTGATGAGAGAGAGGACTTGTTGCCATTTGCATGTTGATGGGTTGCAGATCTCTTAGTAAGATTTTGAGTAGGTTATGTTCTGTGAACCCCAGACATATTTCAAGAATAATCTTAAGGTAACTTGTTCTTGATTTTTTAATGATCAAGGACTGATGTATCATAGCCTGGGGACATCACTTCTCCTATAACATTTGTGTGTTCTTTAAACCTTGAACCTCAATAAATCTCTAAACCTTAAACCTCAGTAAATCATACTATACATGGCAATTGTAATATGAAATTCCTCTTGAGATGGCTTGCCTCATGGTACCGGTAGAGAATTTCTACCCTGTGGTCCATGGCAACCATATGTTATCTGCTTATTATATGTGCTTCTACTGCGTCTGTCTTTATGGCAAGATGTACGTGCATAATTTGGGCTTTTTGCATACATGTGCATGGATGCTATGATATATACACAAGCATATTAAAATATATATTATAGGTGGAATTTTCCACACTGAATACACATATAAAGGAGATAAAGTGCATAGCTTTGGATTAAAAATGTCTTTATGTGCCTTTGGCTCCATTGCTATTGTTTACAGCTATGATTAGCTATCACTTTAGAAACAAGATTAGAAGTTTGAAAATCTACAATTTTACTCATCAGTAGTATTTGCATTTTATTCAGAATTATTCAAATCATTATAAAAATTATAAAATTATCAAATTATAAATCACCAACACAAAGATCAACCTACCTTGGATTTTTCTTCTCAGATCTAAACATGAAGATCAATGGGAAAGATTATACCACGGAAATTTCAGTGGTGACTGAAATAAACCTTTCTCTTTTTCCCTTTATCATGGGGATTAGGGGTACATTTCTTAAGCTACCTGGAGACTCCCAAGTTTTTATCTGTACAGACTTTAACTCTTCCACTATGCTTTCAGTACACATTGCTTAACTCATTAAAACATTTGAGAAACAGACAAAGAAAGTTAACATGAAAAATAATCAAATTCAGTGAAATTTAGATGGGGAATGTGCAGCTGCCTAGTGAGTATTCTCTTGCTTTGGATATCTGTAGTTTTCTTCACCATTAGAGATGGAAATTCTTCTTGTCCTAATTTCATTCTTCTTATATTATACTGGAATACTTTTTACTGAACTGTTGAGAGTTGTAAATTGTACATTGTAAAAGGACCATCATTCTCATAAAACATCATCTTGATATATTTCCATGCTGATTGCTTTGTATATTCTTGGTTCATAAAAAACAAAAATATTTTTAGAGCTTCTATTTTTCTTCCCAAGACATTGTATCTTTGGTTTTGAAACCAAATTAATATTCTTTTCTTTTATCCTTTTTCATACAGTCATCCTTTAGTCTCATTTAGTTGTATGTTGATGTTAAATACATTCTGTGTTTCATAAATTTTTAGATGGTCTAATCGAGGTCATGTTTAATAGTATTATGGTCAGAAACAAATGATGAACACATGAAGGTTCATATCTATGAACTAGGAATCATATATTCATTGTTCAAATAAGGTTTATTCCCAGTAAAAGAGAAAGAACAAGTTAGTATATTGCTCCATCAAATGTGATTTTTAGTTGTTACATCAAGCATAGCTATAAACCTTAGCTTAAATACTTTTCAACATTTGGCTTATCCAGTAGAAAATTTACAGGTGCCATTCAGCAAAATTAGGTTTTTTTTATTGCAGACAAGGACAATCTTTATACACAGAGAAAATCTATCTAATCAAAACATAATAGTCAAGGTCTATATGCATTTATATTGCAAGTTTTTCATTCTAGGATTTTTCCTTCCACAATTCCATGTTAATGGATCCTGGCAGTTTTGTTGGTGGTCTTGGAAGGCACCTGATCTATGCTGACATAGCTTTTTTTAGCCTGAGAACTGTAGGGGTTTGACCTTATAAAGTGCCAGACATATAAGGAAATCCATAATTCTAGCAGGCAGCCAGCCTGACAAGGAAATATTAAAATATCTGCATGTGGATAATGATCAGTGCATTTGGTATGAACATACAGTCATGAAAAGAAACTTGCATTAGAAGAACTTGCAAATTTTTGTACAAAGACATTTCTGTCCTTTATCTAACTATTCTTCAATTTTTGTATTATTTTTTTATGGATTAGAACTATTATTTTCAGAACTCAGTAAGGAGGGAGACATTCTGAGAATCAAGTCTTTCTAAAAACCTGACCATGATAAGCCATAATAGGACAGAACATAGAGCCTGATTTCTTCTGTACCCAACACATGACTATATTTGAAATTTAGGTCACTTGTGGTTCCTTGGCAGTTTGGCTGTAGCTAATAATGTGTCATAGACAGTTATAGGCATCTAATCTTGGAACAAATGTATAAATATTCAAAGACATTTCTTGATTTCTTTTAGTTTCACCCAATTCTCTTAGGCGATTTCTACATTCTGCTAAAAACACTACTGGACTAATGTACTTCATGTCATGGCTTTTTATTCGTTATTCTCCAATCCTTTCCTCCTCCTTCCTTTCTACCTGTATATCTCATTGTAATTCTAATGTGATTTTTTCACGATTTTTCTGTGAAACACCAGTCCACCCCACCCCCATCCCCCCCATTTCCTATTCCTTTCTTTCTCCAAATCATTGTTTCCAACTTCTCTATTTTTTTTATACTGCACTTAGCTGACTCTGTTATTTTCTTGACAGACAATTCTTGTTTCCAGTGGTGGATTGTACTGCCTAAGCGGTGGCTGTGATGGCATTGTAAATATCAGCTGCATGACATTGTTGTGGGCGCCATTTTCTTCCACATTTCCCTTTCCTCCTTTTCTAGATTATTTCTTCTTGCTGTGTGCTGCTGTGTGAGATGCATGCAACTAATGCTCAAAGTGGGTCTCTAAGAAAACAATCTGTGATCTTTTCAAAATAATGGCAATAACACAAGATAATGTGTTTGTGGAGCAGTTACTGAAGAAGCGCTTAAGCAGAGTACAGTTTCCTTGGGTGAGGCTCTTTTTTCCTAGTTTACTTTCTGTGGTGTAAGTATTTATTTATTTATTTAGAAATTTTATACAGCTGTCTACTCACTCACATCTACTCTAGGCGGCTTACAAACAATAAAAACAGTATAGAACAAAAATAAAAATAAAAAACAATACTCCCCCTACTTATTCACCCCCCAGCGACAACACACAACCCAGGAAGCCATTTTATGGACTCTGGGTTTCCCAGGCTGGCTAGCAAAACTAAGTCTTCAGGGTCTTACGAAAGAATGTTGAATTGGGGGCCAGTCTAATTTTGGAAGGGGTGATATTTCAAAGGGATATCCTACTTCTTAGTGGTCAACACCTTTCCATATGAATATTTTGGCACAATGGTGCAATCCCTTTAATTCTATCCATATAAAATGTGGGGGGAATAACCTTGAGAGACAGGAGTCACAGCCTAGACAAAGATCTGCCAAGAGAAAACTTGAGTCCAAAGCAGGAATGGGGAGACGGGGGCGTGGGGTGGAGAAAACATCTTGGTTATTGATTCTCCCTAGTTCTCCCTTGTTCTCTGCAATGGGAGAACTGCAAAATTCAGGGACTAAGGAAAAGCTTTCAGACTTGCAAGATTCTGTCACCATAACCTTATAATAAAGGTAGTATTGGCATTCACAGTTATGGTTTCCTGACCTGGATCACCTTGAAGGGTTGATACTTCTATGAAATATACTGTATCAAATTTATCCCTGCCTACTTTTTTTCAGCTCCTATGTGGTTTTCACTCTCCAGTTAAGGGCATGGGTGGGATTGTACCAGTTCGTACCTATTTGCTAGAACCAGTTGTTAACATTCTAAGCAGTTGGGAGAACCGGTTGTTCGAAGAAATTACTGGCCTAATCCTGTAAGGAAGGCAGGCAGGAAACATTCTGGTGTTGCTTACAGAAACTGCCTCTTTGTTAACCCTTATTACATTCTTGGCAGGACTAGACTTCCTGTCTCAGGAACCTCTCTGGAGTTTTTTCCCCCTCCTTTGCTGATACTTTGCTTGTGTGGAGTGATCATTCAAAGTTATAGTGGCACTGAAAAAGTGACTTATGACCATTTTTCACTCTTACAACTGTTGCAGCATCCCCACAGTCATGAGAGGCCAGGCGAGGAGATGCGTGCCTCGATGTGAGTGATATTGAATTGGCCATGCCCAGCCAATATGACCACCAAGCCATGTCCACCCAGTCACATGACCACCAAGCCACACTCACCAACTAAGCCACGCCCACAGAACCAGTTGTTAAAAATTTTGAATCCCACCCCGACAAAAGTATAATCTGAGAACTGGCTGTTCATCACATCCTTCCCTAATCGTAGTTCCTTCTTGTGTCACTTTTGGTTTTGTCTCTGTTTTGTCTCACTTTTGGTTTTGTCTCTGCAATGTTCAAACTTTGGAGGATAATGCAGAAGAATTTCATTTAACAGGAAAGTTCTTTTTAGAGGCAATTTAGCCCATGGCAATGCCAGGTCAGCATTGGACTTGGATAGCTTTGTAGAACAATAAATTATATTCAGCTGCATCTGCATGCAGCCTGTTACACCCTTCTTATCATAATGTGACTTTGATTACATTATTTAATCAAGCTCACATGATGACAGTCCACAATTAATTCAATCCTTAGGGGCTTTCCTTTTTTTGTTCACTTTCCAGTGTTGTGCAAATAGTGAAGGTACAGAGGTACAGTGGGTGTACATGAAGATGACAGCATGCAAAAAACAACAACACACAACTTAGTCAGCATTGGCAGGTCTGTTGCCAAGGAGCAGTGAAAATATATTTCATTATCTAACTCATACAAACCTATTTCCTTATAGTATGAACCAAAGCAATGATATCAAATAATGCAATATCTGTGCTTATTGGCCAGGATCAGTGTAATTTTACTGGGGAAAAAATAGAATGTACTTAAAACTGCTGAAATGGACATTTAAACAGTGCTGCAAAAATTCCTAAAAACAGCTAGTGTATTTTTAATGTAAAAAGGGCCAGGTGTAATGGAATTTTTATATGAAATATGATCAAGTTTTTAAGAAGTCTACTGAAGAACTGAGGACTGAAACTGATTTATGAACTATGTTTTTGCTTCTCTGCAGAAGCATAAATTTATGAATCAGTTTTGTAACAAATGTATGCTTCTTATAAGTAACCTATGTAAACTATTTAGCAGTTCTGATTTTACTCTACGTTGAATATGTGATGTCCTTGTTGCTGCAATCATTATACCAACATTACAGTGAATATTCAGGGGAGAAAAACAGTTCCTTGGAAAAAATAATTACATCTACAACTATGTGTACACTGGTTAACTTTATGATAGTATTAGATTTTCCAATAATCAAGTCATTTGATGTTTCCTGTCATGTGTATGTTTCCTTCCTGACAAGTTGAATCTATACCTTCTTGATTTCAATGATTTTCTTTCTTTCAGTAAAAGCTGGCAGTCCATCAGTATTAATCTATAGTGGAATTGCTAAGCTTAACACTAAATATAATAACAGTGGCATGAATCTCTATTCCAGCCCTTCTGTGTTAGCATGAAATCAACCATCTAGTTTTATCCAGTTCCTTAGTTTAGCATGTTGTTGGCCCTGAACCCCTACTTCTATTTTTGTTGCAACCATTGTGGTGTTCATTACCATGGAATATATTCACAGACCAAGCCACTGGCAGTCCAAGGAGCATACAACAATGGAGACACATCACAGGTAAATGCTATTTTATTGTTATTTTAAACATTTACATACTGTCCGTATACTTTCCAATGTGTACATTTTCTAATGTGCTTTACAAAAATGAGATATAGATGAAGAACAAGTAAAAGAATAATATGAAGAATAAGTGTGATTTTATGAAAAGGTACATAAAGTAAATAAAAATAATGATGGAAGAATAAAATGGTGATTGCTTGGCATTGAATAACGATAGTTTCACAACAGTATTTGTCAGACTACAAGCTGCACTAGAAACAGATAAATTAGTGTATTAGAATACTAGAGCTCTGATAAGTGGCTTATGCTACAAAAGCAAACAAAGCCATTATGAAAGAACTCCAGTGACTCCTGTGCATCAAATACACATCCCATTTATCATGAAACTAAAGTTCAAATTGTTGTGCCTCTTGTGACATTGTGAGGAATTGGTCTAGAACAGGGTCACCAAACTTTTGGACCTCAAGGACCACCAAACTCATAATTTTAAATTTCGCAGACCAGAGACCCTGGGAAAATTCTCAAAAAAGTCTGCAGGAAAAATTCCCCACCCCGTTTTCCTACCAATCAATCATTTTTTATTTGGGATCGTAGAATACCATTTCTAGTTCCATTCTCAGGGGGAGACAGAGAGAAGAGACTTTTGGCTTCATGCAAGGAAGGCAGCAGAAGTTTTTCTTTCTCTCCCCCAAACTCCGTCAGAAATGAGTCTTTGTGAGACTCATTATGCCAGTGCAGCTTCTTGGAGCAGGATGCCTTGCAGGGTCCAAAGACTCATTTCCAGTGGAGTTGAAAGAGAGAAAGACTTTTCCTGCTTTCCTTGTGTACAGCCAGAAGCAGAAGAAGAAAGAAGCAGAAAGAAATAGCCCAGTGGCCAGACAAGATGTGGGGTGAGTGGGGCAAGTTCCCCTCCCTCCCCTCACTACCTCATGTTGTTCGCGATGCAAGCCTTGTGTTCCCGTGGGCCATGTGGGCAGCACAGCCTTGTGTCCTTGTGCAGCCTGGATTAATTGCTTTGGTGGGTGCTTTATTTTTATTTTTTTTTAATTTTATTTATTTGTCAATCACTTATAAGATAATAAAGTTATCATAAACATGAGTAAGAATACAGGAAATAGGTATGAATAAATGGAGACAATAGGACAGGGACGGTAGGCACGATGGTGCACTTATGAATGCCCCTTACAGACTTCTTAAGAATGGGGTGAGGTCAATAGTGGATAGTTTGAGGTTAAAGGAGTGGGGGTTAGAGGATGTAAGAACAGAGTCAGGTAGTGACTTTTTCCTTTTTTTTCTTTGGGGGTGACATTTCTCTGCGGACCACCAAAATTTTCTGCACTGGTCTGGAAACCACTTTCTTTGTATAGAAAGGATGATGTCCAACTGATTTTTGATACTCAAATGATCCAAGAGCAAACTCTTAATTTGTGATCATATCAGATCCTGCTCTCATATCTTTTCTGCAAAGAGACTTTTTAAAGTGCAGTTGTTCCAAACAAGTGGTATACCATATCTGAGACACAAAATTGTATAGGTGGAACATACGTAAGTTCAGACTTTGAAAACCTTCCTTAAATGATAAATACAATAATAGGGTTTCTGTAAACATTAGAAGGTTGTTTAAAAAAAATGGTTTTTTTATATCTATCTTGGTGGGATCTAGATTCTTTCAAGTAAAAACTTGTGGAAGTAAAAAAAGGTGAACTTTTTTACTTCCTTCTTTCTGCTTCTTCCACTGCAAGGGATATGTTCTTTTCACAGCTTCCTGCCATAGATCCTGAGGACAGTGATCGTATCTCCATCACCTTTTTCCGGCTTTTCAGGGTCCTAAGGCTGGTAAAATTGCTGAGCCGAGGAGAAGGCATTAGAAATTTACTCTGGACATTTATCAAATCCTTCCAGGTAAGTACATCTTACTGGATGTGCAAGCTCATATCTAAGTGAAGGAAGAATCCTGAAAAATGGGATTGGGTTGGGTGCAGTGGAAACAAAAATTACAGTTCAACACCTTCCAACCCATAGCTGATCTGCAGTTGTGGATGAACCTCAAATTCTTCTCTACTTTATCCCCAGGCACTACCTCATGTGGCATTGCTGATCGTAATGTTGTTCTTCATCTATGCTGTGATTGGGATGCAGGTAAGAAAATGCTTGCATTACCTCATTGAACAATCCCTCCCTAAATCCCACTTATTAATCATCTAAATAGACAGAGACATACCTTAATTGTAATTACATTACTTGGATGCCTTTCTTACTCTCAAGCTCTATTCTCCCAAATAAGTTGAAAAGTGTTGTGAAGGCTGCATGTCATTCCTGCCCAGACATCCAATTCCTTCATCTTCAGTAATGAAGCCCCCCCCCTACTGATTCCTTGATCACCTCTTTCATTTTTGATTATGGGTAGTCTTTCACTTACAACCATTCATTTAACGACAGTTTGAAGTTACAATGGTGCTGAAAAAAAGTGACTTAATACCAATCATCACGCTTATGACCATCACAGCATCTCCATGGTCACGTGATCAAAACTTAAAGTCTTCCCAGGGAGCTTTCAACAAGCAAACTGGATGGAGCAAGCTGGTTTTATTTTTATTTACTTGTTAATTTGATTTCTATTTAATAATCACACAATTTATTTAACGACTGAAATGATTAATGTGGGCCACGGCAAAAAAAAGTCATACCATTGGGCATGACTCACTTAATAGTTGCATCACTTAGCAATGGAAGTTCCAGTCCCACTCATGGTTGTAAGTTGAAAGTTACCTGTATAGAAATTAATCTGCAGTGTAGACAGGAAAGATTAATATTACTTAGGATATTCTTCAATAGTACTTGGGATATTTTCAAAGGGGGACTCCTAGCATAATCCATGGGTATTTACTTCTATCATTTTTCTGTTTTAAAAGAACCAGAAAAATATAAGTTAGAAAGGGAAGGCAATCCCTTTCTTGTGAGAAGGTAATTGTATGATACAAACATCCAGGGGTGGGATTGTACCAGTTCGCACCTATTTGCTAGAACCGGTTGTTAACATTCTAAGCAGTTCAGAGAACCGGTTGTTAGAAGAAATTACTGGCCTGATACTGTAAGGAAGACAGGAAGGAAACATTCTGGTGTTGCTTACAGAAACTGCCTCTCCGTTAACCCTTATTACATTCTTGGCAGGACTAGACTACCTGTCTCAGAAACTTCTCTGGAGTTTTTTTTCCCCTCCTTTACTGGTACTTTGCTTGTGTGGAGTGACCATTCAAAGTTACAGTGGAACTGAAAAAAGTGACTTATGACCATTTTTCACACTTACGAATGTTGCAGCATCCCCACAGTCATGAGAGGTCAGATGAGGAGATGTGTGCCTCAATGTGAGTGATATTGAGTTGGCCACATCCAACCAGGCACATGACCACCAAGCCATGCCCACCCAGTCACATGACCACCAAGCCATGCCCACCACCTAAGCCATGCCCACAGAACAAGTTGTTAAAAAATTTGAATCTCACCCCTGAAAACTTCATCTGGAAGCACTTACTATTTCTTAATGGAGGATTGCAAACACAAGTTTACTTCCCTGATAAATTCAAAGAAAAGCGATGCTTTTTGGCATGTCTTTTACCATAAATGGAACCTCTCAAGAGTTACAGGTGTCATTATATTCTACCTATAGTACTCCCATGTTTTTACTGTCTTTTCTTTCTCTTTTCCCTTACTACAAAAAATATTGTTCAAGTTGGAAAAGGTGGGCTAAGTGTTTCAGTCAGGAAGATGGCAAAAGAACCTAAATTAAATAGCTCAAGTAGAATCCAGTATGAGCAAAGCAAG
The DNA here is from genome assembly GCA_015471245.1 of Laticauda colubrina. NCBI lineage: Eukaryota > Metazoa > Chordata > Lepidosauria > Squamata > Elapidae > Laticauda > Laticauda colubrina. Next base: position 52,452,225 of record BLBF01000020.1, on the reverse strand, counting down.
CTTTGCAGATAAATCTCTGACAACAGCATGTTCATTTATAGATGTTTGGGAAAATTGCACTGGTAGATGGAACTCAAATAAACCGGAACAACAACTTTCAGACTTTCCCACAAGCAGTGTTGATGCTATTCAGGTCTGTATCATTTAAGCTTATTTGGTTTATAGCTGTGGGCCCACATTATCTTTAATAGCCTTTCCTCCTTTCTTATTGGTGACATCTCCTCTCTTGACAGAGATCTTTTACGATCCAAAAAGTACACCTATCATCCTCAAGAACATAGTCCTGTGCACATTTTCTATAGATATCAAGGTTGATGTTAAAGTAAGCATAAATGTGTGATTGCTGTTCAAACAAAGCAGATGTAGGTTAGCTACACTTTTAAAATATGTTTTCACTTTTTCAGGTCCTCTAGGGAGCATAGCTGGTCATATAATGACATCACTGGAATAGATGGGCCACTTTTTCAAATGTCATTTGGGAGGCTTTAGGTTAGTTGGCTAAGAACTACCAAGTTAATTTAAATACAATGGAGACGATGTTTGAACAAAACAATTCCTGTTTAAGGGATTAATTTTCAACAGTACTTTTTCCTACACTTTTCAATACCACTGATCCAGCCAAATGCATTCTTTGGTTTTCCAGTGTTCTGTGGTAATGAATCTGCCAATTAGTGAAAAAACATTGTAATGATTTAAATAACAACTGTTCCCAATATATTGGAAGGAATGGGGAATAAATTCAACTGTAGTTTAGGCACTAGGCTAGAACCAGGAGACTGTGAAAGCCAGCTGTCTGACTTTGTGCCAATCACCATCTCTTAGCCCAACTTCAGAGTTGTAATTGTGGCAAAATAAAAGGACGAAGGCATATTGTGTGTGTTTGCCACCCAGAGTTATCTTTAAAAAAAATAAAGGCAGGAGAGAGAGAGAGAGAGAGGGAGAGAGGGAGGGAGGGAGGGAGGGGGAAGGAGAGAGAGAGAGAGAGAGAGAGAGAGAGAGAGAGAGAGAGAGAGAGAGAATTCTCCCAATTATCTTTGAGATTTTTTTTCCTAATTTCTTCTAAAACATTTGATCAATGAATAAGTAAATGAGAACTATTATTGAAAAGGATAGTATGTATGAATGTGATGATAATTCCTGCAATTCAATCTAGAAAAATTCTGATTGATACTATGCACTCTTAAAGAAAGTTAATTACATCTGTGAATTATTTTTATAATCCTTCTGGATTAGATTCACATAGCATATTATGCCTTGCCAAAATTTCCTTTTTGTCTAGGTGTGCCACAGGTGAGGCATGGCAAGAGGTCTTATTAGGTGCCAGCTATGGCAAGTTATGTGACCCTGAATCTGATTATGCTCCTGGAGAAGAATACACCTGTGGCTCAGGCTTTGCTTATTTCTACTTTGTAAGCTTTTACATGCTGTGTGCATTCCTGGTACGTTTTTTTCCTTCCTTTTTTCTCATATCAGGCTCTTATATTGTGTGTATCGAATATATATTTGCAATATATAGGTAAATGGGACATCATCAGAATTGGCACTAAATGTAACAGGTGGAGTTCAATCAGTTATTGAGTTATTCACAATTGGGGAAGAAAAATATTTGGACATGAACAATAAGTTGAAAGGAAGACAGTGCATTTATACTCTTTATAGTCATCTTATATAGGAAGATGAGTAATTTAAGTGTGATATGCAATGAAATGGTACACTATTTAATGGCCCTGATCAATCCAACCAATGTTCAGTTCAGTATTCATCCCATTCTCCCTTTTGCTCTCCAGGTTTCCATGCCACATCCTCTCCCAAACAGCCATTCCACATCTTCTTGTTTTTGAGCATTCTCACTCTTATTGGGCTGTTTAGGTTTGTTGATTAGATATCTTTTTCTACAGTTTTCCCCCTACTATTGCAAAGCTGGGGGTTCCTTCCAGAACACAAATACCTCCCTGTAACCATGTTGATTACTTAGCCACCAGAATTTAATTCCTAAATTCACATTGACTATATAGGTTTCTACCCCCTACCCTGCACCATCCCCCATGATGCAGATGAGGAGATTAGGCTGACTAGATTCCAGTACATTAGGACTAATGCAGGGGTGAGATTCTACCAATTCGCACCTATTTGCTAGAACTGGTTGTTAACATTCTAAGCAGTTCGGAGAACCGGTTGTTAGAGAAGAAATTACTGGCATAATCCTGTAAGGAAGGCAGGAAGGAAACATTCTGGTGTTGCTTACAGAAACTGCCTCTCCGTTAACCCTTATTACATTCTTGGCAGGACTAGACTTCTTGTCTCAGAAACGTCTCTGGACTTTTTTCCCCTCCTTTGCTGGTACTTTGCTTGTGTAGAGTGACCATTCAAAGTTAACAATGGCACTGAAAAAAGTGACTTATGACCATTTTTCACACTTATGACTGTTGCAGTATCTCCACAGTCATGAGAGGTTCAGGTGAGGAGATGCATGCCTCAATGTGAGTGATATTGAATTGGCCATGCCCAGCCAATAACATGACCACCAAGCCATGCCCTCCAATTAAACCACGCCCATAGAACTGGTTGCTAAAAAATTTGAATCCCACCCTGGGATTGGAAATGGAGACCCTTTGGCCTACAATTCACATTTCAGGGGATTACATTGTAATCATGTTAATTCATGTTAATGAAATGGACATCAGGGGTCCTGGATGCTCTCTGAGCTTGTTTCGTTACCCAAACTAAGTAACATAATCAGTGCTGGGTCTAGTTTGCTTTGCAGTTTGTTTTTTTCTTTTCCCAATTTGGCTGTAGGATGTATTCTAGACTAGCACTGATGATGTTATCAAGTTTGGGTGATGAAATATCTGCAAGAAAACAAGCAAGCTCAGAGAGCACCAATGATCCCACATGTCAATCTTGAGCTACAAATATTCTCCTTTATTAGAAATGTACATTACTTTAATTTCAAGGATCCTTTTGTGTCTTCCATGCGGGGGAAATGGTTACACTAGAATGCAGTGGTTGTAAGGTTTGTGCCAAATTAAATCTTAAGGGTGAAAACAAGACCAGAAACAAACTCTGGCATTTTTTTGCCCAGTACAATGAACGTTATATGGAAGCAGTGTATGTGATATAAGCATTGTCTATCATTTCTGGACATTTTTATTTCTTGGTTTCGTTCTGTTTCAACATCTGCAAAAACTATTTGACCAGAGGTTGAATAATATATCTGTAGATCATAGCAGCTATTGCTAGTGTCTTTCTCAAACTATTTCTGAGACATGAAAAACAAAGGCTATTTCTCCCCCAGATTGCCCCAATTGCTGCACATAGCTCATTTCATTAAAAATTATGGCAGGCTGTTAAGATGCTTTCATAAATTAGTGTTAGGAACTGCTGACCGCTAGTCTCTTGAGCTGTTCATGGTTTATGAACCTCAACTTCACTGAAATGTAAACTTGACTAAACTGACAATGGAACCAGGGAATATTAGGTCACAGATATCAAGATTAATTGACTTCCTTTGGTTGTGAAGGGCAATTAGAGGCCAACTCTGGAATAAAACTATGAGGGAAGTTTTGCTTGCCTTCATTCCTTTTATAAAGCTTAAGGAGATTAGCAAAGCCTTGCTTCTGTTTATTTTATAAGTTGAAATAATATTAAATAGCAGTTAGACTTATATGTCGCTTCATAGTGCTTTAAAGCCCTCTCTTATTGGTTTAGAATCAGCATATTGTCCCCAACAATCAGGGTACTCATTTTACTGCCCATAGAAGGATAGAAGGCTGAGTCAACCTTGAGCCAGTCAGGATCGAACTCCTGGCAGTGAGGAGAGTTAGCCTGCAGTACTGCATTCTACCCAGTGGTGGGATTCAAATTTTTTTACTACTGGTTCTGTGGGCATGGCTTGGTGGGCATCGCAGGGGAAGGATACTGTAAAATCTCCATTCCCACCTCACTCATGGTGGAAGGTTACTGCAAAATTCCCATTCCCTCCCCACCTCACTAACCTGCTTTCCAGCTCTGTTCTCCTGTACAGGGCAACAAAAGAAGACCCAGCACTACCGGTTCTTCAGAACTGGTCAGAACCTGCTGAATACCACCTCTGGTGCCACCATGGTTCTTAATGTTGCCCCCATATCGAATTTCACATTCGTTTGAATTTTGTCAAATGCCCAGACAGATAATTCCTAAAGTAACATTATACTGCAATAGAACAGCACTTTGCAATATGACTTTTCTTCCCCCATTTAAATGGTACTTCTTCAGAATTTTCCCCCATACCAAAGCACATTGTTATGTGAATCTATCAAAGATATCATGATAGCATCCTCTCTTGTAGTATATTATGAGAGCATCTGAGCTGGTGGTACATGTTTCACTTTTAGAAAAGGCAGGTACCAAGTGGATGAAGTGAAGCAGGTTGGTCCATTGATTCTGGTTGCATAATGCAATAACCCATGCAACGGGGGCAGCACTTCCCCGATACTACGCATTTGTGGTTGAGAAAGATGCTTTTCTCACAACCTCCTTTTGCAACAATTAGAGGAAAACTACTATTAGAAAGAGAAAAAAACTTGCAATTTATGTTCTTAAAACTCATTTCAACTGATATATCCAACAACAGGATGCAGGTCTGTCTTAGAAAAAGTAGGCTTTTTGATTCTGTCTTGGTGCAATTTACATTCTTTGATGGAAATGAAAAGTTGAGGATCATTGTATTAAATTATGATTTGTGCTCATCTGAACACCCTTTTATAATGTTCACTTTTCTGCTTATGTCCTAATTACTACCTTAGTTGGTGTCTATCTTGTGAAACTATTCACATACACGAAAGGCAGAATTTATGGAAATATTGTTTTATTGCCTGAGAAAATCAGCCAGTTAGTTTTTATAGCACAATCAAGAATTTAATACTATTAATCCCTCTAATGCCAAAGAAAATCTCTTGATGATGCTTAGGCTCCATTGTCTCCTATCATCTTTCACTTAAAATGTGCTCATGCATTTTTCCTTAGATTATCAACCTCTTTGTTGCTGTCATCATGGATAACTTTGACTACCTCACACGGGATTGGTCTATCTTAGGTCCCCACCATCTGGATGAATTCAAAAAAATCTGGGCAGAATATGATCCTGAAGCCACGTGAGAATCTCTCTATTGGTATATTGCTGTGAACAGCTCCACTGAAAATTAAAAGCAAGCTCATATCTAAAATGAGTGTATTCACTTATGCATCTACTGAATGAGAAAGGCAATATTTTTGCTTTGCTTTCAGTCTATTTCAACCTAAATAGAGAACACTAATCAAAAGACACTTCCTTGGAATACATGTGTGTTTATAATAGAGATATAATAAAATGTAGCAACATAATCTAAGAGGGAGATTATGATTTAATCTTTAATATAGATATTAGTGGGCTAAATTTCCTATTTTTGTTTTGAGCATTCACTGCTGCCTGTATCTCTAAAGTTTCCTGTTAAATCGTGGAGTCCTTGGCTCTCTCTTGCAAACCTTTTATTACCCAACTAGGTAACATCATCAGTGTTACTGTGGGGTTTGATTCCTGTTTATATACAGTAGGTTGTCTTGCCACTGATGATGGGAGTAGGCTTTTCTCCTTGATTGTTCCTTGATTAGGATATTGTTTTCCACTTGATTGTTTCTCTGAAGTTAACCTCTGCTTCTCTGGATATAGGCTGCCAGAAAAAAAAAAGTGCTCTTTTTTTTCTTGATCTTTTTAATAATAAAAGCTTAGAGCACACCAAGGACTCCACAGTTCAATCATGAGCTACATATATTCTCTTCTGCTGGTTTACTGTTAAAAATTGAGGATCCATTTGTTCACCAACAACTCTGCTAATCAATGTTTTAAAGATATTGAACAATAAATTTAGCTGTTCTGAAGACAGAGGAAGTCCTGATTATTTGTTTGCTGCATAAGTTGTAAAAAATGGATTTTCCAAGAATAAGTATCATCAAAGACCATTCATGGAATTATAGGTTTTCAATATCCTGTGATATATAATTCTTCTTAAGAATTATCTTTCACAAGTTATATTTTTATATCACCAAAAAAGCACGTTTATGGTACAGCAATTTGCTCAAACTGCTGAAAATATTTTACTGCTTAAGGTACACAAGATGTTGTCTTCCTCAAAATCTGTATCTTAAATATTTTAACTACAGTATTTCAATATGGGATAGTATCTTCCATTATATCTAATACAACAAGCTTGTGTAAAAACTTGGCTGTATAAATCTGTCCTCTATAGAGGATCAAACAAAAGGCTGTCACTACTACTCCCAACACTTAATGGGATTGTCTGATTATTCTTGCGAGGAAACTGGAGTTAGTCATGATCTTCCATTGAAAGTTAAGATTTCAAACTCATGTTTTGCCAGTGATATGAAGACACTGACTGGGACAATATGTTATGCTAAAGTATGCCTTGTTTAGCCATGATTTACTGACTAGATCACTATTGTCTTGATTCATGCCATATGCAAGCCATAAACTCTGGGCTGCAAACTGAAATAACTGGGTCTGTATTAAATGCTGATCCAAAGAAACCATATTATGGCTTTGTGGGATATGTGAACCAAATAATGATCCTTCTCAATCTGCTTAGGTTGTTTTATTTGCATGTCACAATCAGATTTGTAAAGAATGTCAATCTCCAAGGCTTGAAAGGAATTGAGAGATTCCTGGAGTTTGTATAGCTAATTTTCCAGTTTTGATTTGCTCCATAGGAAAAATTATCAGCTTTATGACTGCTTTATGACACATGCTGCAGGTCATGGACGAAGCTAGCTGATGAAGCACATAAAACCAAAATGTGTGCTGATTCACTTTGATTTAAAAAAATGCCAAAGGGACATTAAATTGTGGCCTTCTGCCTTATGAATTAGGGATCAAAGTTCTATTTTTGCATCAGATGTATAAAATATGACTTTGTTTATTTTACCTCAGGGGCCGAATTAAGCATCTAGATGTGGTAACTCTGTTGAGACGAATCCAGCCTCCCCTGGGATTTGGGAAATTTTGTCCACACCGTGTGGCTTGCAAGGTAATTGGCTAACACACAATGTTTCCTTATCAATGTTATGAAGACTCTATCTCATTTCTGTTCTGTTACCCAAAATGGCACCGTAGTCCCCATAGGAAAGACTGGTGCTCCATCCTGTTTCTTCATGTCAAATAACATTATAATGAATATTCAAATGAAGATGGGCTCCAGAACGAGTCCAAAAGCTTGAAAGACAGAGCCTTTGGTCCCAATGACTGACCCAGATTATTAAAATGTGTTTGTATATGTAAAAGCTGCAATCATTTATCATACAAAACTAGGATTTTGTTCAACATGAATTAAGTGAATTAAAAACAAATCAGATTGGGAAATAGTACTACAATACATGTAAATCCAACCATAATGTTTTGTCTTTCTGGTCTATATCTTTGTGTGTTTTGCAGCGCCTAGTGGGCATGAATATGCCCCTGAACAGTGATGGCACAGTTACTTTCAATGCTACACTCTTTGCTCTGGTGAGAACTGCTCTCAAAATCAAGACAGAAGGTAAGAGTAGAAACTGCCAATGTTATGTCATGAATAATTTCACTGCATTCTATCGTAGCCATTATTATTTCATGAATGGGAAAGAACATTAATCACCTTATATAGTACCAATAGAAAAATAGCTGACACTAAAATCCATTACTGCACAATTACATAAGGCCAACAGTAGATACTATAAAACAATAATAATTAATACCTTTCTAGTGCATTTAATCACAGGACTTCAACAACTTCATCTGTCATAAATTACAATAAGTAGTTTCAGTAGGGATCTGTGCCAATACATTGCTCCTAGAGCTCTAGGGCTTTAAAGAACCTGAGTTTTCAAAAAGCAAAAAACAACTGCCAGTAAGTTCATCCATGACTAGAATTGTAGAAGATTTGAACAACCCTAATATTTAAATTGATCTTTAGTTGCAGCCTTATTTATTTAAGTAAAACAAGCTACCCAATGCCATCAGAAGTTGGGTGGCCTCTAATTTAAATGAAGAAATTTGATACAAAATAAATCATGAAAGATTGATTGATTCTCTACCACAAGTTAGTGGCAGAGAAGATAGAGGGGCACTTTGTTTCCAATGCTTCCATAAACTGAGGTTTGGATATTCAATATTGTAAATACAAACCATGTAGTTAGCCATGATAAAGGACTTTGAGACTTTATCTGCATTTTGAATCATGTAATTTGTTTGAAAGAGGATTTTTGGAGTGTTCCTAGTACATATACACAATGATATGTTTTTTTTGTCCAAGGTTTTTCAAGCTCTATTTATAATGGGGTAGGGTTTCCTGCTTGGGCAGGGGTTGGACTAGCTGACCTACGAGGTCCTTTCAACCCTGTTCTTCTGGTTTGATTTGGTTAAGCTACAGTTGAACTCTGAATGCTAAGTTATGCATTGGTATAAATCATTTTGTATGATGGGTGCTTTGCAGGCAACTTTGAGAAAGCCAATGAAGAGCTGAGGATGATTATTAAAAAAATCTGGAAGAGAACCAGCATGAAGCTTTTAGATCAAGTCATTCCACCAATTGGAGGTGAGTCCTCAGACTATCAAGAGACTTGATAGTCTTGATAGACTTGATCTTCATTTCCATTTCTAGTGCTAATGAAGAAGCTTTTGATTGATACGTATAAGTTCTCATAAATTGTTTAGAAGGTAGCTTAGTACATGAATTCATACATACTGTGCATCTCTTGCATAATTACAATGCCTTAATTTGTATATAATCTTCTAGATGATGAAGTTACTGTGGGAAAGTTTTATGCTACTTTCCTCATCCAGGAACACTTCAGAAAATTTATTAAGCGCCAGGAAGAATATTATGGATATCGCCCTAAGAAAAATGCTGTTGAAATCCAGGTAAATGGGAAACTGATATGAGAAATGCTGCATATTTTCACAACTTCTAAAGAAGCAGAAATATTTCAGTCTCTAGTGAGTGAGGGCCAGTGAAAGTTTTTCTGTTCTGGCACTGGGCTTAAATTTTTATCCTAGGATATGTGCATGAATTATGTACACTCTTAGCATATATGTTTTGGGGATCTTTTAAGATCTATGTACGAATATCTTTGAGAAATGTATTATGATTTCTTATGGAACAATCTATCTTATTTCCTCTAACTGCTTATAATCAAGTCTTTCCTCAGCACAATATGTTTGTTCTGGTCTGAAATTGACCCTCCTTTATGCAACATGTACTATACAGTATGTGTGAGTCTGTGAAAACCTGAGCAAAGTGTTAGGTATCATGTTATTCTTCATTCTCTATCACCTATGTGAAAAAGGAATAAGTTATAAAACAATTTCACTTTACTGCAAAGTTTTGATATATGTTTATTTACAAAGCCAATCTGTCTTTAAAGAAGTTTCAGAATGTGTGTTTGGCATGCTTAGCAGTTGTTTTAGAGCAGGATTAAGCAACCTAGTCACTTAGATATCAACTCATATTATCCCTTAACTGATATAAATAGTGCAATGGGGCTGTGTACAGCTATTGGGAATCTAGAAATCCAGAAAAAACAGAGAGCAGCAAAGAAATAGTATTTCAGACTGATTATGCTACATTGTAAAGAGCCTTAAAAATAATAACCAACGCAATTGGGTTTGGAGCCAAGAATTGGTGTTATTCTGCAATGGTCTGATTGTCCTGTCTGTTCCATATTAGCATACTTGAAATACCCTTTTCTGATTGGTCCACAAATACTATAATATGATTGGTTCTTCGAGCGACGGTGATTGGTCAACAATTGCCGCCCTGTGATTGGTCCTCCTGAGCGGCAGGAGATTCAAGGATCCGTCATTGGCCACGAGCCGTGAGCAGCCACTATAAAATAGGCTGCTGCGGCTCCGCAGTCAGATTGATTCCAGGAACCTAATAAAGATCTGAAAGTCACTCTGGTCTCAAGTCTCTCTTTCCTGCAATCTAACATTGGCAACGAGGGTGGGATACTGAGACAAGGAGACCAGTTGAGCACATGGCAATGAGAACCAAGAGAAACGAAATGGCCGGCACCAACTAGCCACCCGCACCATTCAACCCAGTGACGGAGGACTGGGAATCATACATTGACAGATTCCTCATGTTCCTCAAGAGCAATGACTTACAGAGAATCTCCGACAACAGAAAGAGAGCCATGTTCCTGACACACTGTGGACCCACAGTGTTCAAGATGGCCAAAGCATTGGCCAAACCTGAGGACATAAAGCAGATGGCCTGGCCAGATTTGGAAAAAATACTGAAGGCCCATTATGCACCGACCGTCTCCAGCCTTATTTGGAGACATGAATTCTATAAATGGGACCAGAGAGAAGGTGAAAGCATCAGAGATTTCGTAGCAGTGCTGAGGGACATTGGAGGGGCATGCGAGTTCCTCAACATGAATGAAGCCATGAGGGACCGCGTGGTCCTAGGACTGAGAGACCTCACCTTGCAGAGCCGACTGCTAACCCGACCAAACATCACAGTCACCGAGGCCATCGCTGAGGCCACTGCAGCCGAAGCCAATAAAAAATCAGCAGACACAATGCGGCAAATGAATACGGAAAACCAGAAAACACCTGTAGAGACAAGCCAACCCCAAGAGAAGAAACCAGAGGGCAACCACAAGACTACCACGCACCATGAGGACATCAAGTCTTTGTCCGGGACCAACGACGAGGAGGAAGAAATACACAGGCTCCAATTGGAACGAAACAGATGGGAGAAGAGAGAACGTTAGTTGGGGTTCCAGTGCGCCGGATGCGAAGGAGATCACCCCCGTTCCTCGTGCCGTTTCCTAGACGTGGTTTGCTGGTACTGCAAGAGACGGGGACATATAGCAAGGGTCTGCCAGAACCGAAAGAGCTACAGCCCCAGACGAAGAGACAGCACTCCCCCCAGAACAAAAGAAAGACAGGCAGAGAGCTGTTGGAGCCGAGAAAACAGAGGCAAATGGCTCAATGAAACTTACTGGAAGAGAGAGACACACCAAACCATAATAATTGGGCATTCGAGCGCAACCGATGCCCGGAAGGTACATGTAAAAGTCACATCGAAGTCCAACAATGCGAGATAGAAGTGGACTCCGGTTCATACCTGTCTATGATATCATGGAACACATTTAAGAGACTGATACCGAGCATACAAAGAATGGAACTGGAGAGCCAAAAACTGACCCTGAAAGACTACCAGGGGAACAGGATCCCCGTAGTCAGACTCAGACACTTCCAAGTTAAATTCAAGAAGCACACGGAAATTCTTCCACTAATCATTGTAGACTGGGATCACACAAGCCTACTGGGACTTGAATGGTTCGAGCCCCTGGGAATCGGAGTGACCGGAATCAACAGCGTCACCGAAAGAGACTGGGAGGAGAGCCTTATGAGAGATTTCCAGGATGTGTTCAATGAAAAACTAGGCAAGTACCGAGGGTCCCCTATATCATTTAATTTGAATCCGAACATAGCCCTAATCAGGTTAAAGGCAAGGCGAGTCCCTTTCGCATTAAAACCGAAGATCGACGAGCAATTGAATAAACTCATCGCACAGGGGGTATTGGAACCAATAGAGCACGCAAAGTGGGATTTGTGACCCCACTTGTGGGGTCCCAAACAGCCCAATTGTGATCCCAATTAAGCTAGATGGGTCCGTGCGAATTTACTTAGACTATAAGGCCACCCTCAATCATGCACTACAACAAAGCGCATACCTCGTTCCGGTGGTGCAACATCTGTTACATTCATTGGGGGGAGGCAAGGTCTTCGCAAAGCTCGACCTTGCACAAGCGTACCAGCAATTGCCAGTTGACCCCGAAACAGTGGAGGCACAAACAATTGTGACTCACAGGGGGGCATTCAGATGCAAAAGACTGCAATTCGGTGTCAGCGTGGCCCCAGGGGTGTTCCAAAGCTTGATGGAGCACCTGTTACAAGGAATAAAAGGGGTGGTCCCATACTTCGATGATGTGCTGGTATCAGCTAGTGACAAGAACCAACTGGAAAGCCGCCTCAGAGAAGTCTCACAAAGATTCCAAGAGGCGGGACTCAAAGTTAAAAAAGAAAAATGCCAGCTAGCCACCTCTAAAGTTGAATTCCTGGGGTACCTAATAGATTAAGATGGCATCCACCCCACGGACCAGAAATCAAAGCAATAAAAGAAGCTCCCAGCCCCAAAAATAAAAGAGACTTACAAGCATTTTTGGGACTCATTAATTTATATAATGTCTTTCTGCCACAGAAGGTAACGACAGTGGAACCACTACACAGATTACTGGATAAGACAGCTACCTGGACCTGGGGACAACGAGAAGAGGCCGTGTTCCAGAAAATAAAAGACTTGCTGACATCCGAATCTGTGTTAATTCAATACAGCAAAACACTGCCACTGACAGTCACCTGTGACGCATCACCGTTCGGCATCGAAGCAGTACTCAGCCACACACTACCAGATGGGAGAGAAGCGCCGATCGCATTCTACTCCAAAACGTTGTCCAAAGCTGAAAGAAACTACAGTCAGTTGGACAGAGAGACGTTAGCAGTGATAACTGGGGTCAAATGATTCCATTCATACCTTTATGGCAAGACTTTTTCACTAATTACAGACCACAAGCCGCTCTTGAGAATACTTGCAGGAAACAAGGCCACCCCAAACATACTTTCACCATGAATGACAAGGTGGTCCGAGTTCCTTGCTGCATACAATTACAAATTAATTCACCGGCCCAGGAAGGACATATCACACGCTGATGCCCTGAGCAGTTCTCCCCTGCCAGAACTGGAAAGTGACCCAGCACCAACAGACAGACTAAACTCTCAATGTTAAAAGGTTGCATTCTATGGGGGGATTGGGTAGTCATACTGGAACTAGTCCAAGAACAAGTACTGGATATCTTACATGAAGGACACCCGGGTATTGTACGAATGAAATCCCTGGCCAGGAGTTATATATGGTGGCCAGGGATGGATAAGGATATTGGGAGATGGGTGGAAACATGCACGCAATGCCAAAAATTCAGACCTACACCCCCAGCTGCACCTGTGCTCGACTGGGAAATACCGAGGGGACCCTGGTCGAGAATACACATAGATTTTGCAGGGCCAACAAAAGGACACACATTTTTAATAATAGTAGATGCTTACTAAAATTGGTTGGAAGTAAGCATCATGAACTCCACAACAACAGAAGCCGTCATCAGACAGCTGAGGAGGCTTTTTGCAACACATGGGTTATTGGACCTATTAGTTTCAGACAACGGGCCACAGTTCACGGCATTGACATTTGAAAAGTTCCTCACTGAACACGGCATAAGGCATGGCTTGACAGCACTGGGTCGGCCGGCTACGAATGGGCGGGCGGAACACATGGTCCAATATACGAAAGAGACTATAGAGAAACTAGACACGGGTGACATACAAGAAAAAATCTACAAAATGCTCACTATACAACATATCACACCTAACTCCACAACAAATAAAAGCCCAGCAGAACTATTGATGGGCAGAAAATTAAGATCGCACCTAGATAGATTACACCCAACCTACAGCCCTGAAAAACCAGCAGACTCCTCTAGTAAACACCACACATTCGGAACAGGAGACCTGGTCTACACAAAAAATCTCATGGGGCACCCACTGTGGGTACCGGCAAAAATAACCCAAGTAATAGGACCCCGGTCATACAGACTAGAAACAGAGGATGGAAGAAGCTGGAGGAGACACATAGATCAACTGAGATCACGAACATTAGAAAGAAACACTAACAAACCCGGGTGCGAAGGAAAAGAACACACACACGCACCAGAACCACAACAAACATTAAACAATAATAATAACCAGCCCAGAGAGGGGGGAGACCCCTCAAACACGAATAAGAGGGGAGGGGGAGACCTTCCACTAGCACAAGAAACACCGCAACAAACACTAACAACAACCCACCAACCAACTTCGCCAGTAACCCCCGAAAGAAACAACAATTACTTACCTGGAGATGACTTTGGTAGAGAGGAACAAGCAGCACAAAAACAACAAGAAGCGACTCAGAAGGGAGCAACTGAGCCGACTCTACCAGCCCAGATAGGCCAGGCGGGAGTGGCATGGCTGACTCCACCTTCCAGGAGGTTCTAGGGAGAAGGACAAGAGAAACAGCGATCCCATCCGAACCGGCTGAAGACAACAATGCAAATGAACCGTGCAGGTCAAGTAGACACCATAAAAGCCCCGCCTACTTTTATGACTACGTAACGTAGGTTGGGCCAAACCAAATGGGGAAGGGTGTTCCATATTAGCATACTTGAAATACCCTTTTCTGATTGATCCACAAATACTATAATATGATTGGTTCTTCGAGCGACGGTGATTGGTCAACAATTGCCACCCTGTGATTGGTCCGCCTGAACGGTGGGAGTTTCAAGGATCTGTCATTGGCTGCGAGCCGTGAGCAGCCACTATAAAATAGGCTGCCACGGCTCCGCAGTCAGACTGATTCCAGGAACCTAATAAAGTCACGCTGGTCTCAAGTCTCTCTTTCCCGCGATCTAACACTGTCAGCAGCTGAATTACTGTTTTCTACCCCAATTGCTTTCTATCTTGCTGAGTCATGTTCAAAACCAGCAGCAACACATTGGTTGCATTACATTTGTCCAACCGAGCAGTGATCAGGAAAATGAGGTTGAGAGGAAAAAGTTAATAATTCTTGGAGGATATATGTCTCTATCCCTTTCCATTTTGGTATGAATGGCCCCTTTCCAATGCTAAAGGACTCCACCTCACTTCTCATCAGGCTGGCTTAAGGACCATTGAAGAGGAAGCTGCTCCTGAGATCAAAAGAGCAATCTCTGGGGATCTGACTGCAGAGGAAGAACTTGAAAGAGCCATGGTGGAGGCAGCAATGGAAGAAGGCATCTATAGGGTGAGTATAAGTACAGAAGGTGTTCAGTGTATGGCAGATACAAGAACAAATCTATTCTTTAATTAAAAAGATCCCTTATCTTCTATCTACAAATTGTTACATACTGTATTTTTGCTGCTGTGACCTATGCTTTCTCACAGATCATTCCCTCTTTCACTTTTGCTTTCCTCCCCACATTAAAATCATTAATTGCCCAGAATATATAAAATTTCCTTGGTTATAAGTATCAGGATTATAAAGGACAGAAGGGCCTTTGCTCTCCTCTTTATTTCTAAATTACTACTGATGGTTTTTAAAATCCCTATTTAAAATGCATTCATCATTCTGAAGAAGAAAGAAGAGAGGGCTTCATATTGTAAGCATTTCTCCTGAGCCAAATGAATATTTTTTGCAAAATGGTCAGAAGCATGCATACGTATCAGTACAAAACAGAAGTGTAGTAAACCTATCTAACCTTCACACCTCTTATGTACGGATACATATACGCACATCCTTCTTTGAAACTAAAAGAAAAAGCACCATTTTTCTACATCAACTTCATATTTGGTTACACTAAAATATGATTAAGAAAGAAAATCCTGACATAAATTTAAATGAATATTAAACTGCTGCATTATATTTTTATTAGCAGCACAATTTGCAATTCCAGAGGACCATCAAAGATACCTGAATAAATTCTTCATAAGTCTCTACTGGACTGGTCATATTGATATTGAAGTTCTGATTATATAATTTTATTTTTATTGATTCATAAGCTTTGTAGATCACTTAGAAGACTTAGCTGATAAGACTGTAAAAAAGCCACACAAAATCATAAAGAAAGTTAACAAACTGTTTAGTTCAATTATATCTCCTAACATAACATATCTTTCTCTATTGTGGATGCAATTGCATAATTTAAAGTCATCATCATTCAATCCTATATTTTGAAAGAACTGATATAGACCTAAAAGGCAAGGGACATTCTGCAGATTCTGAAACTCATTTTGCTTAATCACTCATGTCAAAGTTGGAGAATTTTTCCATTTTCTTTGCAAAGTTGACAGGGATCTTAGTAGGAAGTTTACTATTGCTGTCAAATTATTTACATGCACTTTTCACTTATTTGGTCTCCTTGCTCAAAATATAGTTTTTCTATATTGGCTAAATGAAAATGCCTAGAAATTTAAGAGTGTAAAATTTAAACCGATGTCTCCCCATAAGGCTACTTTCCTATCACAGTACTGCATCATTTCTCAGAAATAGGCAAAAAAAATCAACTTCAAGTAGTAAATATAATATTTAATCCATCCCAGCTGTGCTCTGTGAAACTCATTCTTGATCAAACAATTGTGAAACTTGGGTATGAACAAGCAACTTTTCTTTTGATAATTTTAAATATACCATGGAAATTGTTTGTTGTTGAGCCCAACAACAGATGCATACAACGTGTTAAGAAAAAATATATACACAATTTGTGAATCTCAATGAATTTTGTATTATGCTGAAAAAATTCCAAGTAGCATATTTAAAAGTGACCATGATTCTTCAAAAGTTCAGCAAGGTACACCTGGAATCCCTTGGCCTACACTTTTACTCAAAATTGTTCTCTGTTACTACTCATGAAAATTATTCACCACAAATAATAATTTTAAATTGATAATTTGAACTTTTAGGCAGTAAAATGGTGTGAGGGGAAATAGTTAAACAAGTTGGAAAAACACCTTCAATATAACATGTAGCTTGATCCTTAGCTTACCAGAAGTGTGTGTTTTTGAGCTTCTTCAGTTTCAGGTTCTTCAATTCTCTGCTTATTGAAACACACAATGGCTTTAGGAAAAACAATGTGAACTTCTTTTCTCTTTCTCCCTTACATTCAGAGAACAGGGGGTTTATTTGGCCAGGTTGAGAACTTCATCGAGCCCAGCAGCCCCCTTCCACCCCACATGGCAAACCAAAGACCTCTGCAGTTCACTGAGATGGGTAGTGAAGAATTAGATTCCCCAGTATTCATTGAGGATTTTCCTCCCACAAGAGGCACCAATGTGAACAACAGCAACAATACCAACATTAATACAACAATACGGTAAGAACTAAAGTTGGAATAAAAGATAAGAACGGTTAGGATAAGTATCACTCTGATATAAATAATTAGGTGGGAACTGGAATGTTTTAAAGGAATCTTTTTCCAAACCATACAGGATGAAACAGTACAGCAGCCTAACAAATTGTGCAAAAGAAAAATGTTTGATGAAAAGGACTCTGCATTTACGACAAAAGATATAAATCAGCTTATTTTAACCAATATTTCCAAGAATCATTTCCAGACGTTATAGGTCAATTAGTTTAATGCTCTGTCTGACTTTGGAGTGCATATGTTGCAGCGGCTGGTTACAGGGATTAAAGTTCTTCACCAAAGGTGTTTGGCCAAATTCAATTAGGACAGATCTTATCATGGACCAGTAATTAATTAAAGAACACAAAGTAGGGAAAATAGATAGTTTTGGAAACAAAAGGATATAAACAGTGGAACAGAAGGATCTCTTCTGAGACTATTGCTTCATTTATTATTTGAAATTGGGATTAGCAATGAAGGGGCCAAAACTGCTGCTGATGTCAAATTATTACTGTATTACTAAAACCAAAAGAAACAACAAAAGCATCAAAAATATTTTTTCAGACTGTAGAAATTATTGTGGAATTATAACAACTATTTTAGTTCAGTATGCATAGATGTCAACTGATGTTTGGGACAAACAATCCAAATGTTGTATATTGTTTAATGCATTCAGAATGATGGAGCAGGAAAAACTATTTGAACCCAAGTAGAATGCCCAGTCAAGAACAAAGGCAAAAACAAAACAAAACATTCAGCTTGTATTTTCAAATTCTGAATTACATTACATCAAGAACTGAGGTTCTTCCTGATCTCCCACAAGTCATAGGATTGTGCAGTTCTTATTATGGGGTTTCACCTGAATTCAACCATTTATAGTCAGCCTTTGGTAATTAGATTTTAAGGTACCATCATATTTTGTAAACTGGTAAATCACAAATGGGCAACTTACAGTATTGCATCAATTATGTTAAATATAAATAGGAAAACAAATGATAAAATGGAAAAGACCATCAGTATCTGATCAGTATCGCAGAATAGTTTTCCAGTATACCAAGACAACTTGTTAAAAGCATTATCAAATGAACACTAATTAGTTGATTTGGATAGTGTACTAGGATTTAATCATCAGTGTTTTTGCTTCACAGGATGACGTATGAGAATGAATTGAACGACCAGACGATTGTTCCATCTCCTCATTCATCTCATCTCAGTGAGTTCTGCCAACCTTCTTTCTGTCTGATACACCTTTTCTTGTCCAAATGATGCAAGACTGCCCCAAACCTGGAGACTTCCACTGCAGAAGTGTCAAATTCAATTTCATCGAGGGCCCCATCAGTTGTGCTTGACTGGTGTGTGTGTGTGTGTGTGTGAGACCAGAGGTGTGGCCAGGCTGGACATGGCCAGCTCAACATCAAGGCTTTGTTTTTGGCCGTGATAGACTCCCATAGCCCTCTGCCAGGAAAAACGTAGCTCGGGGAGACCATATGTGGCCCACCTGGGCTCTGTTTTCACTGGCAGAGTGCTGCAGCAGGCTGTCATGGCTGAAAATGGAACCCAGGTGGGCTGTGTGTGGCCACCCCAAGCTCCATTTTTGTTGGCAGAGAGCTGCATGAAGCTGTTACTGCCAAAAATGGAGCCCAGGCGGGCCACGTGTGGCCTCCCAAAGCTCCAGTTTTGCTGGCAGAGGCACCATGGTTGGTCCTTTGCTGTTTCCAGGGCAGGCCCAAGGGCAGATTTAAGCATTCCATGGGCTGGATCCGGCCTCCGGGCCTTGAGTTTGACACCCCTGCACTACAGGATTAGTCTCAAATTCTCTTGTCTGTAGGGCTGGGAGATAATTGTTGCTCTAGCAAAAGATCTGTGTAATGCATATATTTATATATTTCTAGATCAAGAGCTATTAGTCCAATAAAACATTGTCATTTACTTGTAGTTCAGCTATATAACCCTATTATCATTACATTTTTTCTTTTTTGTTTCCCACTTTCCCTCAGTCAAGCAGTGTTCTATTCAAAATGAAAAGCAGCAAGACAAAATGAGCAAATTATCAGCAAACAATGTCAGGTGCTCTTCAGAACAACAATTTTCTACTCAGCGGGTAAATGTAAACTCAGATTGTTTAAGTTTATTCACACTTGATTAACTTATCTACATTTGACTAGAAAAGAGACTTACAATTCTATCAGCAATTGACCATAATGGATATGTGAGTAGTTGCTTTGCTGGAATATTTTAATTTTGCTCAGGTGTAGCTTTTTCACAATTAGGAGAAAGTAATAGAATTTATATAGTATCGTATTATCTACCATTACTTTCTCTATAACTAAGGTGCTATAAAGCTTCTTTTAGCAAAATATTCCTTTTAGTATCTATCTACAGTATAATATCTCTTATAATATCTATTAAAGATTCCTATTTGCAGATTTAGTCCATTTTATTGTTTACTGTTAAGTGAAGAGTAATGTAATATTATCACTTAAACATTATGAATTGCCCATAATTTTCAGTTTTTCATCTGACTTAAGAGAAATTTCTTTTCCAAGTAGCAAAAAAGTAATGTTTCACTGTATAAAAATAAAACTATGAAAGATAATGGGAGAAAACTAATAAAAATATTGGAGCAGCAGCTAAGAATAAGAATTTAGGCTGTTATAAAAAGATATTTTTCTGTTGCATTGAACAGGTTGCAGTAAAAAGCATAAGCTCAGAGCATTTATGCATATATCTCAGAAGTATAAACAAATAATTTTTTTTCCGGATATATTTTTCATATATTGTTTCTAATGCAGCACGTTGAACCGCAGTGTCATATTTAAAAGGGTGGGGACAATAGTTACACCTTGCATTTTTCAGGGTTTTTCTTAAACTTTGCCAGTGAAGTCAAAGGATTTCCATTCAGACAGTTTCATTTTTTTTATCTGCAATTTCTCAAGAACATTGTCACTCAAGATGCAGATCATGGTGAAGTTTCATTATCTACAAGCAACAGTGAACAAAGCACTTTAAAGAATCCAGAAGCCCATATCCCAACCACTCTTAAATCAAATAGTTGGGATCTGTATAAGTTCCAGGATATACAGGGAATAGGGATATAATGATTGGGTTCATGCATTACAGTAAGTCACATATCTATTGCTTATTAAATAAACCATAACTGGTTAACTTCACCCAGATTTTAAACACTGACCAACTGCAATGCTTGACTCTGAATAACGACTAAGATATAAAGCCCCTGTCCCACTGCACTAACGGATGCAAAGAGGATGTAAAATGTTAAAAAAAGCTTGCCATCTGTTGGAAAACACTATGCATCCGTTGTGTACTCATTGCATACATGTTTCATATGCTTTATCCGTCAAGCATCCGTCCACTGCGATTTCATCCACGCAAGAAGTTTTGAGCTGCACAAAATTTTGTGAACGGATGAACTTTCCGTTTTGTACGATGTAAATCCGTGACATTTGAGCAACAAACGTTCTATGTCCGTTTATCATCCATTAAACGTCCGCTATATCCTCTCTGCATCCTCTGGGCATCCTCGCAAGTGGATGCCATCCACTCGCAAGTGGATACATCTGCTGCAGCTGAAAACAGAAAGAGGGAGGAAACAAAAGGTACACAAAATGTCTACATGGCGTTAGTAGCACGGAAATAGAAAGGATGCGCAGTGAACGGTTTGCATCCGATATACATCCGCTAGGCTTCCTATGAACATCCGTTTAACATCCCCGCTACATACTACCCACGTCCGTTCTTTTCCATTCTTTTCCGTTCTTTTCCATTGTTTATGCAAATTTTCACCACTTTTTGGAATGGATGACAACGGATGGAGCCACCCCTGAAATTTTGCTCATCCGCTGTGTCCTTTATGCATACGTTTTGCATTTGTCGGCCAGTGGGACCTCGCTTTAAACTATTGTGTATGAATCACAGTAGCTGGGATCTAGTTTAGGATGAATGAAATAATAAATGAGGTAGGATTAACTTAAAATGTCAATAATTTTGAAGCAGCTCTACCTTAATTAATTTTTTAAGTAGCTATGTTATGCCTTACAAAACATTAAATCCATTTTATTAATGAGCAGACAGAGTTCGATTAAAAAGTCCCAGGCTCATACTTACATTTAGAGGCATTGAGGGAGAAAATTGCATAGGATTTGTTAAATAATCTGTTAAAATTATGGAATTTTAATATGCAAAACTTCCTTCACTAAGCATAAACTGTTGATATGGGAAGCTAGTGGGGGTTTTTTCTGTTTTTTTTCCCCCAAGAACATAACTTGAGAGCCAGATTTTTCTTCCCCATTTGCTTGACCAGACTTTAGACTACTGTTTCTCAACTTTTGTGGACTTCAACTCCCAGAATTCCTCAGACATTGCACACATCTTTTAAGTTGTTGAGGTTGAGAAACGCTAGTCTAGACAAAGTCTATGAGCCAGCATGTCCATATCAAAGTGACCATATTCCAGATGGGTTTTTCTATGACTCAGTCTCACGCTAAACTGTAGGATTGTGCAGTGTTTCAGAGTTGGTTTGGATTGGAAGCAGTGTTTCAGAATGTGAACATGAATGCAGCACCGCTCCAGAACTCATTAAAAGCATGACAACTTTTCCCTGGATTGTGTGGCTACTGTAAGAAATATTCTAATGCGCTTATGTGATATGGTGCTATTCTGAACCATCCGCCTTGCAACTGAATCTGAAATATTGCACAGCTTCCTTCATAGGTATTATAAGAATTGCCTGGAGGACACCAGATCAATCTAGCCAAGATATTGATTGAAATTTCCTGGAAGCTTTCCAAATACCTAAGGAAACTCTGTGTTGTATGAATTCGGTTTCCTTTCAAAAGGCTGACTAAAAGTCAAGGTTGGACTCCACTATGAATCCCAGGGAAACACCCTGAAACTATCTTTAAAGGATAAGATTCCTGATATATTTTAGTAACTGAAGTCTGTTTTATTTTGAACTGAAACTGACTGTTTTTGATTTAGTGCTGCTGAATTCTTTAATAAATGTACAGAACTGGAATGGGAGTTGATTTATCCTTCTGACTGGCCTGGGGTGTGGTCTGATCCATATGCTGGCTGCTGGGGTATATGCTACCTTGGTTATAAACCTCATGAGTACTGTGATGGCATTTAATTGATTTCTGAAATATATGACAAAAAGTCCTCCTTTAGGGAATGGAGGTACAGATGCCTCAGATTGTAAAAAAGGAAAAAAAGGTTGGATGTTGAAATATTTCAGTCTCATAAGGCTTTTCTATATTTTTAAAACCAATATAAAAGGACAGTTGTAATCTGCCCTTACTCTTGATTTTTTTTCTAATCCATAACAAAGGAGAATTCTTCCTGATCAGAGGAGAGCACTCAGCCTTCCATTGTCATTGTGAAGTAACTATTGGAGGGGGGGGATTATGGGAGTTGAATGGACATACTACCTGGGGAATTTTGGGAGTTAAAGTCCACATAGTTGCCAGGTTTGAAAAATACTGGTTTAATGTATAAATTGGTCTTTTTCTAAGCCAACATTGGTTGTCTTTTTCTTTCACTTCCCAAACCCTCAATTTTGCGAGTAAAGAGATGCAAATTGGATTTACACATCATACTAATACATTATAGTATGCCAGTTTGTGTTTGTTTTGGCTTAACATGTATTAACACGGACATTGTAGTGAACTCCAGAAATCAAATTAAGATTTAGAATAACATTACAGTATTAATAATATACAGTACCAACCTTGTGAACTCTCAACTTCCTCTTTCTACCATGAATTCAAAAAAGACAATGATTAATTTAAATGTATTTATATGTTAGGGTGTAAGTACTGTATATACATATGTGTGTATATAGCATATCTATATGTGTGTTATGTATATGTACACTTTTGAGAGTAGGCAACAGAATTTCATTTTTAATATGTGCCAGAGTGCCTACAGAAAAAAAAATGACAATACAGGTTAAATTATTTTATTGTAAGCCAGAAATTAGTAAATGCTGTAGTTGCAAATCCCTGCATGGGGGAAGATATTATTTGTAGATAGACCTCATTTAACAACCACTTGTTCAGTGATGGTTACATTACATTGCAAGTTACAATGGTGTTGAATGTATTTACAACCATTCTTTGTAGTTGTGGCTGTCATAGTATCCTTGCAGTCATGATCAATTCTTGTTAATTGGCTTGCAATTTTGGCAGCCACAGTATCCCACAGTCAAGTGATTGTCATTGGCGATCTTCAGTGCTAGCTTCCAAAAAGCAAAATCAATGGTCAGGAAGTCATGAACGGGCCTAATGATTGCATGGGGTTTACTTAACAATGGCACCTGGAACTGCCACAGCTGTTGTTGTCAGTAGGCATGTTATGTGCTTTACAACTGCACTGCTTAGCAACTGAGTTCCTGATCCTAATTGCATTTGTTAAGTGAGGACTAGCTTTAGATGATCTCAAAGATATACCTTCCAGTGGTAGGATATTTTGAAATACCTGAGAAGATACAGGCCATTCTCATTCATTTATCCAGAACTTTGTCCCAG
Source organism: Laticauda colubrina (assembly GCA_015471245.1). NCBI lineage: Eukaryota > Metazoa > Chordata > Lepidosauria > Squamata > Elapidae > Laticauda > Laticauda colubrina. Next base: position 52,428,634 of record BLBF01000020.1, on the reverse strand, counting down.
AGGTACAAAATTGAGGTAGTTATTTCATTTAATCCTTAAGGTAAATTATATTTTCCCCAAAGGCTTGGACAATACCCAGCTAATCTTTTTTCCCTTTCTTCAATGCAGGCACTGGCCTCTGAGGGACTTCGTTTCCTAGCTAAAGATGATTCTTTTCCAAAGCTGACAAGAGATGAGATGGTTGCAGCCTTCCAAGCAGAAATGACAGATGTGGAAAACACAGCTGCCATGCTGTTGGAGAGACGGAAAAGCTCAACTTCATCTCTGTAAAGGGCCTATAACATGGCCGTTCCACTGTTTTCTTGGCAGTATTGCTCTATAGTGGTAGCCACTTTTGTGTTTTTGGATGATTACCATGAAAGCGCTACACAATCTGTTCATGGTGGCCTGATTGATTTCCAGCCTGATAGGCAAGTAGAAGAGATGGTAGATGGAAAAGGGGGAGGGTTTTTTTTGGCTGCCTTAGAAGAGATTTTAGGAATGGATTCTTCAGAGAATTTGCACAGGTGAAAAGAAAATTTCTTGCTGGTCCAGGTGTATCCAGATGTTATACATTCATAACATCTATAGCATGTAATTTAGATGGATTATGACATAGTTCCAAAGTATTGTAACATTACTTCCCTTTGACAGTTTGGCAAGGATTCTGAACAATGCCTTTAAATTATATTGGAGAATCTGGAAAAAAAGCAAAAATGATTAAAAATTAACACTTTTAATAAATAGAGAGTCCCCAAATGTTTTTTTTAAACATTTGAATTTTCATTTAGTTCATTTCATTTAAACTTCAAAAGATTTGAACTCAGTTTACACTTAAAAATTATAAACGGCTGTTACAAACAGTGAAATTGAGATAACTGATCAGTTTGGTGAGGTGGGTTTTTTTGGAAAAATACAGACATTCATTCATACAATCCAATAGTGGGGAAGAAGATTTTTACTGCTTATTTATATTAAATCTCCAAACTGTTATAAAGCCATTAACAAAATATACAGTATTTTTCCCAGTACGAGGTACTTCAATATTGAAACATTTGTCTCAACATTTAAATTATGCTTTATACATTTTAGATTATGTATGAATTTGGACTTTTATCTCATTTTATTCCTAGGGTTCATAATAGTTTGGAATTTTGGGACTCCATTAAAATTTAAGGAATTTAAGACCTTTAAATTAAAACATTCACACTTTAAAAAGCTAACTGTAATTTCCAAGTCTATATTTAGAAAGTTGTTCAAGTTCCAACTGTACTGAGTTAGGAAATCTGTAAATTTAAATTCCAACTCTTTTAATTATAGAATTCAAATCTTTAAAGAACTGCATATTCTTGGTTTATATTTTTTGTTGTTTCAGATTGTGTTGTATTAGGTTTATCCAGTTTTTATAAACATTTAAAAATCACGTTCTACTTTAATAGTAGAAGCTTTTAAACTTTTTAAATCTTCTGATTGTTGTACATAAATGAAATGGCTATGAAAAACAATATTCTTTTTTTCTCTGCTATAAAAGCAGCCAAAAATAGCTAAATCATTTTACAAGGTGGCAGAAGGTATTGCTTAGCTGTAGTTTTCTGTTCAGTGCATCTGCCACGTCATCTTCACCTCCTTTTTATATTAAGAATCAGATCCCTGAAGCCAGCTTCTTCCAGAACAGGTTTCCTCTCAAGGTTAATAGATATTCAAATGAGAAATTATGCATCCCAGGAGAGGTATTGAATCAACAGAGTCTAGCTGCTCTCTGGGTTTTTATTTGTTAACTCGTAAAAGGAGAATGGATAAAGGGATGCTTATGAAAAAGGGGGTTGGATTGTTAAAGCAAATCCTTTTCTCTCTGGAGGCCAAACTCTGATTACAGTCTGCTTGAGCTTCTGGAAACCCTGAAGCAACCATCTCTCCAGCTGTCCAAGGAATCATTTCCATGTCAAAGCATTTAATTACAAATTAGTTACAAAAGGAAGAACTTGGCTAGAAGGGACCTCAGTGACAGAAGTTGCTTTGCTGTTTTATTGTCACAGGCCAGTTTCTAAAATGCAGGGAAGAGACCTCACTGATGGGCTTGTACCATTATTGCACTTTGTCTTATTTGTAGTTCTGTTCTCCTTTTATACCATCGTTTTTCACCAAAAGGTTAAAGAAGAACACAGGGATAATTTAAGAATAAATAATGTAAAGAAGACCAAATATTTATTTAAGTCAATTTATACGGTCGCCCGGCCCACTCTCAGTGACTCCAGGCACCTTACAAATAATTGGAGGACTTGTTCATAAGTCTGCTTGTTTTCAGGCAAATGTATGCTTGCTTTTTCTAGCAGTGGTTTCCAGGGTTTTTTTTAAGGTTCATTAAGGACTGGGGGTAAGATGGGGATAACAAAAAGGCCTGAAAATACATTAATAAATGCTCATCACCATATTCAGTGTTACCCATCTGATTTATGCCACTTTTTGTCAGCAAAGAATTAATTTTTGTCCATAACAATATCTGGATTAATATACAAGAAGACATAAATATTCATCAAGACAGATGGGAAAGGTTATTTTAGTCTGATAGGGAGGCGAAGTTCTGTATCTTAGCACAGATGTTCAGTGTTGGGGCAAATTACGAATATGCAAATGACACGGTTTATGGATTTCTGTGAGTTGTTGCATCAGTACATAATCATCCATTTGCATTATGGTATCATGATGTATATATTGTCATGTTGAGTTCATCATGGTTGTTACGGCTCAATCCTGGGCTGCAGCAGTGGGATTCTACCTGTTCCACTTCCAGTTCAGTGATTGTCTGTGTGTGCACCTAACATACGCACACCTAACACACATGCAGCTTTCCCCACACCAGCTGAGGCCTGCAGGCCAATCAGCTGAGAGGATAAAGAAATGGACAGGGGTGGATGGGAGGGCCAATCCTGCACTTTTCTCTTCTTTCTCCTCTCAGCTGATTGGAGGCTTTTTTTTCCTCCTCTCAGCTGATCGTAGGAGGTCCCAACCAGTAGCATACCAGTAGCATATATTCACAAATAGTTTTTTATGACTTAAGTACAGTATGTAAACATTCATAATTTTTTTGTTTCTAGAGGAAGTGGTCTTTGGTGAGGTTCAACCCAAATGGCTCTGTATCATCATGACTCCTTACATTTGATACATTTCTAAAAGTTGGTCTTATTTTCCTTTGGACTGACTTTTGATTTTCTACACTACTGTATAAGGTAAAACTATGTGGTATGAAGAATGGTTGTCTAACCACTTCATTCCATGGAAAGTAATAACCTTTTATGACAAATCACTCAAAACCCCACTGTGACTGCGGGGCCATTACAATTAGCATAATCCCACTTTAGCATTTTTTCGGTATGGTTTTCTTTCAAATGCTCCTGTTCCATCATAGAATCCACGGAATCTGTTGATGCCTTGGCCGCTGGTTGTTCTACTTTGGATGCATTAAGAAAAACACTTAGAAAATCAATACAATTGGATCCACAGGTGGATGTGCATGTCAGAGTAAGAATCAATTTCTCAACTCTAATTTCTACAAGAAGCTTTTAATAATTACTATCAAATAAAGAGCTATGTCTTTTGAGTTGAGGAAAAGATTGGAAATGGATTCCTTTGTAAATTCACTGAATAAACTATCACTCACACTCTTATGTCAAGGTAAATGACAATGAAATTTCCATGTATGACTTCTCAAAATAATTCCCTCTCCCGAAACCACCAGGCATTTTCCTTTGAGATGATTCTTACGGACAGCAACTTAGATAAGCAGGTTTTTGATGTATTGGAACAGACACATCATTGTAACACACTGGAAGACAAGCCAATATGTAATTGACTTAGAAGAGTCTTTCCAGGTCTGGTGTCCTGCAGATATGCCTAGCCTGAGTTGGGAATTCATGTTATAATCCCAATATCAATCTGTAGCCATAGCTAGATTTGATTTACTTTAAGATTAAGTAAATCAAGATTAAGTCTAGCATGTTTTCAGGTCCCAGAACAGGTGTTCTCCTTTTGCTTTCCTATATACAGCTGATTTTTCATCTGGCTTTATTTCTCACAGGCACACAGCATGGTGTGTATGCATGAGCTGTAGACATAAAGCCTGCAAGGCAAGATTCAGTCTTTATCCCCAATTATTATACGCCTCCCCCCTTCTAAAAAGAAGAAGTGCCAGATGGCTATCACAAAGACAATTCAGATATCAGTCAAAAAGGGGAATACACAGAAACAATGGCTAATCATTATTTGCTATGTCCTTCGATGTGCCTGGGATAATTTACCCTTGATTAATGTTGATTGCTTAGTCATTTGGTTGCTTCCAGTTTTTTTTAATGACACAATAGAGAACACTTCAGTAGAATTAATATCAACTAGTCACGGTCTATGTTGTAATTAATATATTTATTGAGAAGATACTTGCTGATATGCAATTAGTAATCTCAGGTGTGTCTATAGAGATTCTCGGTCATCCAAGTCATGGTTGTCCCAAAGGTGCTTTTTCAAGACTTAACTGGACTTTCTTGTTTTTCTTTGAAGATATTTCGCTTTGCATCCAAGAAGTTTCTTCAACTGAAGAAAGCTTCTTGGATGAGAAGCAAAATGTCTTGAAAGAAAAACAAGAAAGTCCAGTTGCTTCTTGAAGAAGCACCTTTGGGATAATCTCAGGGGTGTGTGCATGAAGCAGAAACCTCAGTAGGCATGAATTGGCGTCACTTTTAGCTTTTTACGTACAATTATTAAACTTGAGTTTTCATATTTAATATGTTGTTTGAATTTCAGCCTCTTTGGGTTTTTTTTAACTAAATGTTATACTTTTGGTTTGATGTGGCAGCACTTTTAGAGTGCAAATAACATGTTAAGCCTGAACTCTCATTCTAATATTTGTCTCATGAGACAACTTTGGATTATTTGTATGAACTCACTGAAGTTTCTTATTATGTATGTAATGTGAACACACACACACAAAAAGTGTCCTATTGCTCCATAATGGTAAGTAATTCTGCATTCAAGACTAGAATCCTCAAAAAGAACCAACCCAAGTGGCTAGTATCAATCTACACAAAAAAAATATAGATCTACCAAGCTCTACACATTTTACTATCTGTGCTTGCAGTACACTGACAAACACATTGTATAAGTATGGTCTTATACTAATAAAATGTTTCTGAAGAATAATAATTAATTGAATTAAATATGATAGGCAGTTATTGGCAATTAACTCGAGTATGGAAATTTTCTTTTTCCACATGATATCCCTCTATTAAATCGAACATTGGTCCAAGACGATAAAATAAGTAATCTGTAGCACTACAAACCACATACAAAATTTTAAAAATGTAAGAAAAAAATAATCTGCATAACGATCAGCATAAAATCCATAAGCAACAGATCCAGTATTGATGTTACAGTCTTGTGTCATTCACTAGTAAAAGCAAACAATGCCTCTGTGTGTGTGTGTGTGTGTGTGTGTGTGTGTGTGTGTGTGTATGCCTTTGAGTCAGTGTTGATTCCTGGCAACTGCCTGAACAGGTCCCTTCAGTTTTCTTGGCAAGATTTTGGAAGTAGTTTATCATTGCCACCTTTCTAGAACTGAGAGTGAGTGATTGGCCCAAGGTCATCCAACTGATTTTATGCCTAAGGCAGAACTAGAACTCACAGTCTCCTAGTTTCTAGCCTGATACCTACATCACTACCTCAAGCTGGCTCATCTAACAGCCCATTACAAATGGTATTATTTTACATAATAATTTGCCCTCACCCTAAACACTCTGATAATATATTAAACCAAATATAGGCAAGATCATTAACTCAAACAAGAGACATATTTCCAGAGATAAATTCCTAGAAAAATGTTTTCCAGAAGGATAGATATTAGTTGCATGATACCTGGAGTATATGCATGGTGTGGTAAAATAAAATCAAGATGGAAACTACAATAAAATGATTAAAGCTCTGCCAAATTTTATGTGCATTTCTTAAAAAATGAGCTGAGCTCTTTACTTACTTTTCATCATGCTTTGCAGACATCCACAGACATATCAGAGAATGTTCAAGGACTGGTTGTGGTCTGGTTGATTTTTCTATTGAGTTTACTATTAAATAGGAGGACCAAGGTTTGATATGTTAATTTAAAAAAGATTTAAGTATTTGTATAAAAGAAGTGTAGTTCACTGATTAAGCAACTGTAACATTGCTTAACAGAAACACAACCAGATTTGTTTTAATTCAATCAATACAGCTACTTGGAACAAATTATTTATAGTATCTTCTAAAATAGAATCATCCAGTCTCACATTTAATCACAACCTTTTCCCCCATACTATTTCCCCCCATAATGAATTGAAGGAGTTGCATACTCTGGCATGGCTGCCAAAACTTAAGCTGGAAAACATAAATGCATTTCTGACATAACTGTCACGAAACAGCCTAAATTTGGTCCCTCTTATTTTCATAATTTAACATCCTGTTCACTTTTCTGCTAGTGCGGTTGTATGCCTCTGTTGTGACACTAATGCTGAATTCAAATCCTTTTCTATCTAGGGACCAGAGGTGGTATTCAGCAGGTTCTGACCAGTTCTGGAGAACCGGTAGTTGAAATTTTGAGTAGTTCAGAGAACCAGCAAATACCACCTCTGACTGGAGATTTTACAGTATCCTTCCCTTGCCATGCCCACCAAGCCATGCCCACAGAACCGGTAGTAAAAAAAAATTGAATCCCACCTCTGCTCGGGACCCTGTTCACCCAGCACCCCAAATCATAAACTGAACAACACAAACTTGTACAGATGCAACTTATACAATTAGTTTATGGTGATGTGAACCCAGAAAGTTGGTGAACTTCATTTAGCTAATGCTTATATATAGTTACACTCTCTGTGGAAATGGGGATTGTCTTGTTTTGCTTTACATGTTTGTGTGACTTATCTGACCAAGATAAAATTCAGTATACTTATCACAGTTGTCAAAAGAATGTTCCTTTCTCAGTCACTGAGAGTAAAGGAAGACTCTTAAAATCATGGCTGTGAGTGAATGGACAAAGTTCACACCACATGCTAAGCCACAGCATAAGTGGGAGGGGTTTTTTTGTGAAAACTCAGCTATTGTGATATGTACTTTATTTTATGATAAATTGTTTGCGGAGGCCTGTACTTTATATTTTATGGGAAAGTGAAGGTCACAGTAAGGTGACATGAAAACTGGGCAGGATGTGAGGGAGAGAATCTTGAAATGTTTCTTTGACCTGGTTGCACATATTAAGGGCCTATATAATAAAGGGCTGGGTTTACACAACACCTTGTCATATTGTGTTATTTTTATGATGACCTTATATGTGCATAAATGCAGATAGATATAGCTTATTTAATGATTAGAAACAAAATGAAGTTTCACATGTACACTAAAAACATTCCAAGGACAACCATATCAATTTTATGGCTCATAAAATTGTGTGAACCAGGTCTTTTTTGGTTTCCAAAACTAGGCTGCAAAAATCCTTAAAATTGCAACAAAGAATGCTTACTCTTTGCTGCCATCTAATGTTCATCTAGATTTCTGCAATCCATTTATTAAATAGGACACAGGGCTTAAAATTTTCAGCTTCCTGCTTCAAAATGGCAGGGAATAATGTCAATGATTTCATATAACTGCAGGAAGATGTTAACATTTTAAGATGCCTGTTCTATATGTAAATTGGGTGACTCCAAATCTGCAAACCTGATTGGTCAAATAAACTAAGCATTGGATTGGTTCACTAGGAACCAATCCAAAGAGCTGCTGAAAGGCGGCAAATTTAAGCAACTGCCATTGGCTACAAGCAGGCAAGCCAGCCTGTATAAAAGGCTGGCCTCGGCTTCAGCCAAGTGTTCCTATTTACTGACTAGTTAAAGAATAAAGCATTTGTTGTTGGAACCCGGTCTACCTCGTGTGTTTTCTGAACAAAACACTGGCGACGAGGATGGGATCGTCCTGAACGAAAAAACCTGCACGCGGTGATAAGAAGTCCAGATGACAACCAAGATGCCTGGAAACAACGCACCGCCCGCACCGTTCAATCCCAACGAAGAGGATTGGGATTCCTATGCAGACCGCTTCCAGATGTATTTGGAGAGCAATGAAATGGAAGACATTTCAGAGCAACGCAAGAGAGCTGTGTTCCTGACTCACTGCGGGCCAACGGTTTTCAAGATGACAAAGGCCCTTGCGAAGCCCCGAGAAGCTAAACAACTAACGTGGCCAGAATTGCAAAGAATTCTCAAAGCACACTACGCGCCGATGGTGTCAAACTTAATAAAGCGACACGAATTTTACCGCAGAGACTAGAGAGAGGGAGAGACTGTCGCCGATTTCGTTGCTGCCCTTAGACAACTAGGGGGTGAGTGTGATTTCCTGAACATTGATGAAGCGATGAGGGATTGCGTGGTGTTGTGTCTGAGAGACTCGACTGCACAGAGTAAATTACTCAACAAGCCCAACATCACCGTGACCGAAGCCATCGTGGAAGCCATAGCCGCTGAAGCCGCGAAAAAATCGGCTGTCGCAATGAAAAAGATGAACACACACAGCGAAGAAACAAACCCAACCAAAGACAGAAAGCAGCCTGTCACCACAACCCACTACGAAGAGTCTGGCGAAACATTTGAATCAAGTGAAGAAGACGATGAGGTCCACCGTTTGCTCACGAATAGAAAAGAGCGCGAAAGAAGAAATTGGCGGAAGTGCGCTGGCTGCGGAGGAAACCATTCCCGAGCCGAATGCAGATTTCTCGATGCCATCTGCAGGCACTGCAAGAAACGAGGGCACATCGAGAAAGTCTGCAGGAACAAAAAAAGCTACAGCCCAACGAGACGCAGAAATTCCCCAACACGAGCTGAGCCTAAACGAGCTGAGAGAAAGTGGCAACAAGAGAAGTGAGCCAATACACACCAAACTGTCACTATAAAGAGCGCTCAGACGGAAAGCAGGAAGAAAGTTAAAGTCATTGTAAAAATCGAAGGAAAGCACTAAAAGATGGAAGTGGACTCGGGGTCCTTCCTCTCCATGGTATCGTGGGGCACAATAAAACAGCTAGTCCCAGATATCAAACCCAAAGAATTACAGAAGCAGCACCTAACTCTCAAGGATTACCAGGGAAACCAAATCCCTGTAGTCGGCATGGGACATTTCCAAGTCGCCTACAAACAACACGTCAAGGTGCTATCACTGACCATAGTCGACCGAGACAGACCAAGCCTCCTGGGCATCGAATGGTTCGCGCCATTGGGCATCGGGATGACCGGGATCGATCGAGTGACTACAACCGGCTGGGAAGACGACCTCATCCGAGAATTCCAGGACGTTTTTGATGGCTCACTTGGCAAGTATCGGGGAAATCCCATTTCTTTCAGTCTAAACCCCCAAATAGCCCCACGAAGAATAAAAGCCATGCGAGTTCCTTTTGCACTAAAGGCAAAAATAGAGGAACAGCTGGACAAATTAATAGCCCAAGGGGTGTTAGAACCTGTGGACCATGCCAAGTGGGAAACACCTATAGTCACACCTGTCAAACCCGATGGGTCCGTTAGAATCTGTGGTGACTATAAGGCTACCCTGAACCACGCATTACAACCAAGAGCATACCCGGTGCCTGTAGTCCAGCATTTGCTTCACTCCCTGGGAAAAGGAAAAGTTTTTGCTAAACTTGACCTAGCACAAGCCTATCAACAGTGGACCCAGAAACTGCTGAAGCCCAGACTATAGTCACACATAAGGGCGCATTCAAGTGTCACCGACTCCAATTTGGAGTGAGTGTGGCCCCAGGCGTTTTCCAGAGTCTAATGGAACGCCTCCTAAATGGCATACAAGGAGTCGTACCATATTTTGACGACGTCCTGATCTCAGCCAAAGATGAAACCCAATTAAAAAAAAGACTCAAAGAAGTACTAACTAAGTTCAGAGAATCTGGCCTCAAAGTGAAAAGAGAAAAGTGTTGCCTAATTAAGAATAGCGTCAAATTCCTGGGCTATTTAATAGATGGAGAGGGTATACACCCTACAGACAAAAAGATTAAAGCGATTTAAGACGCACCAGAACCAAAAAACAAGACCGAACTACAAGCCTTTTTCGGACTAATTAACTTCTATAATGTATTCCTGCCAAATAAGGCCACTATAGCAGAACCATTGCACCGTCTTTTAGACAAGAAAGCAATTTGGACTTGGGGTTACAGAGAAAAGCAAGCCTTCCAAAAAATTAAAAGCTTGCTAACATCATCAAACGTTCTCATTCAATTTAGCAACACACTGCCCTTAAGAGTGACCTGTGACGCCTCCCCATTCGGAGTAGGTGCCATCCTAAGCCACCAACTACCTGATGGCAGAGAGGCACCCGTCGCATATTACTCAAGGACTTTATCCAAAACTGAGCGGAATTACAGCCAATTGGACAGAGAAGCACTAGCAATTGTTGCAGGAGTGAAACGTTTCCACGAGTACCTATACGGGCGGACTTTTCAAATTATAACAGACCACAAACCGCTAATAGGAATTTTGGCGGGAAACAAACCGACACCAAATATCCTCTCCCCAAGAATGACTAGATGGTCAGAGTTCCTAGCAGCCTACTCATACACTCTGAGACACCAACCGGGGAAACAGATTTCACATGCGGACGCTTAAAGCAGAGCACCCTTGCCAGCGACTGAAGAAGACCCGGCACCAGCGATGACAGTATTACAAATAGAGACTTGCCCCGATCTATCCATATCAGCTTATGATGTCGCCAGAGCCACCGCAAAAGACTCTTTGACTGCCCGTGTTCTTAACTGGGTAGGTAAAGGCTGGCCAGAAAATCAAAAAACTGAAAACTTTAAACCTTTCCGGACCAGACAAACCGAACTTTCTATTCAAAAAGGTTGTTTACTGTGGGGTGATCGGGTGGTTATTTCTAACAAACTACAACCTAGGGTACTTAGTATGCTACATGAAGGTCACCCGGGGATTGTAAAAATGAAAAGCCTTACTAGAAGTTATGTCTGGTGGCTGGGTATTGATAGGGACATAGAATACTGGGTAACCTCGTGTAACAAATGTCAAGCAATTAGACCATCCCCACCCAAAGCACCCATTAGAGATTGGGAAATCCCACGGGGCCCCTGGTCACGAATCCACATCGATTTCGCTGGTTCAACTAAAGGACATACCTTTTCTGATTGTTGTGGACGCCTATTCTAACTGGTTAGAAGTAAAAATTATGCCATCAACAACAACTGAATTAGTAATAAAACAACTGGACAGCCTTTTTGCCACCCATGGCATTCCGGACGTCCTCGTGTCCGATAATGGACCACAACTAACCAGCCTACACTTTGAACAATACCTAGCCTCCCTAGGTATTAGACATGCCCTAACCACGCCGGCCCATCCGGCTGCAAACGGTAGGGCAGAGAGAATGGTCCGATTTACAAAGGAAGGGTTAGAAAAAATGGACACTGGAGATGTACAGCAAAAAATTAACTGATTGCTCACACTCCAGCACATAACACCCAGTACCACAACCAACAAGTCCCCAGCAGAGCTACTCATGGGGAGAAAACTAAGGTCACACCTTGATAGATTGCACCCAGAATTCACGCCAGAAACCCCCCCCCCCGATTCCTCTACACGGTTTAGAAAATTTGGAATTGGCGATTTAGTCTACGCCAAAAACTTCACTGGGGACCCAGTATGGCTACCAGGACAAATTACCCAAATAACAGGCCCCAAATCCTACCGGTTAACAGTAGATGATGGCAGGGAATGGAAGCGGCACATAGACCAGCTTCGATCCCTAAATAGAGAAAGAAGCACAGTTATACAACCATTCGTCGAAAAAACCGACCAATTGCCAACTAAGGTGGGGGGGGGGGGGAAACACGAGAATTAAATAAAGAACCGTTAAAAAATAAAACCAATGAAACATATGAACAAAAAGAGCAAATAAAACACTCACTGTTTGGAGAGACTTGCGTGAAGAGCCCATCGGAAGGGGCCAGCCAGGCCAGCTCGACCTGCCCGGAGAAAACGGGAGGGAGCGGCAAAACCGCCAGCCTAAGAAACTCAGGTGGCGGTAAAATGGCTGACTCACCCTTCCAGACGGTTCCAGGGAGAAGAACGGACGACACAGCAGCTCCATCCGAACCGGTCGAAGTCTTCACTAAGAATGAACCGCGCAAGTCAAGTCGAGTCCGGAAAAGCCTCACCCACCTGCGAGACTACGTCACCACGTAGGACTGAATTAAGAGGGGAGGGTAAATTGGGTGACTCCAAATCTGCAAACCTGATTGGTCAAATAAACTAAGCATTGGATTGGTTCACTAGGAACCAATCTAAAGAGCTGCTGAAAGGCGGCAAATTTAAGCAACTGCCATTGGCTACAAGCAGGCAAGCCAGCCTGTATAAAAGGCCTCGGCTTCAGCCAAGTGTTCCTATTTACTGACTAGTTAAAGAATAAAGCATTTGTTGTTGGAACCCAGTCTACCTCGTGTCTTTTCTGAACAAAACAATGCCCACTCCAGTTTATGATTTAGAATGTTATTTCCACTGACATCTACAAAGAAAAACACATAAAGCAAAGCTTCCTGACTGTAATACCTGCACAATTGCTGACTGATGTACACGTGCAGGTTGCATTGTCTCATATTTGGAGGTTTTTGTGGGAAATGTCTGAACATCCTCACCTCACTGACTTTTTTGCGCATTACGAAGGATTGAACTAGATCAGCATTTTCCAGTTGGACAATTTTGAGAAGCAATTTTAAGTTCCCAGAACTCTTCCTCATGGCTATGCTAACTGGAGAATTCTGGGAATTGAAGCCCACAAGTCTTAGAGTTTGGAGACCCCTGACCTAGGAGAATCTCAATCTTCTCCTAATGGAGGCTAACATAGGCCACATCTTGGTTCTCAGCTACAAGCAAGGAGCAGATTCTGCAGGGATGTAAAGATATGCAGGGGTGTAAAGATTCTGTAGCAACAGAATCTTTACATCCCTGCATATGTGTACATGTGAGATATTGACTAGAATTGCACAATACAGTTCACTGACAGCAGCCATATTTTAGCCGTTTCCACAGTATTAGATGAAAATTCCCACCAAAGGCAAGCCAGGGCCTGAAATAGTCACACAATGCACCAAAACCCAGTCAGCCAACTCTGGCTAATATGAGAAACCCAGCCTCTGAAATATAACCGTGTCATTCAAATAATGAAGCAACCCCCCTGGGTTCAGCTACTAGCACAACCACAAAAAGCCCACCTTCCATCCACCCATGTGAAAAACGCTACAAAATTCATGCTCGCATGCTCGCTCTGTGGTAATTTCGTTTGCAAGCTCTTTACTCTCTTCCGGGAATTTTTCTTTTTCTTTTTTAATTTATTTTCTAGAGCTAGCCGGCTAGAAGGAACGGAAGCGATTCACCGAGAAGCGGTGGCGCTCTGATAGATTAGATAGAATAGAATAGATAGATAGATAGATAGATAGATAGATAGATTAGATAGATAGATAGATAGATTAGATAGATAAGATAGATTAGATAGATAAGATAGATTAGATAGATAGATTAGATAGATAGATAGATAGATAGATAGATTAGATAGATAGATAAGATAGATAGATAAGATAGATAGATAGATTAGATAGATAGATAAGATAGATTAGATAGATAGATTAGATAGACAGACAGACAGACAGACAGACTAGATAGATAGATAGATAGATAGATAGATAGATAGATAGATAGATTAGATAGATAGATAGATAAGATAAATAAGATAGATAGACAGACAGACAGAGATATAGATATATATCTAGATATAGTTCTATCTATCTATCTATCTATCTATCTATCTATCTATCTATCTATCT
>BLBF01000020.1:52398626-52414754 GCA_015471245.1 Laticauda colubrina | reverse complement strand
CTATCTATCTATCTATCTATCTATCTATCTATCTATCTATCTATCTAATCTATCCATAAATAGATATATATCTATAGATATAGACATCCAAGCCTCTGGATCTACAACTTCTTAAGCCCTTCCAACGCCGAGACCTTTTTCCTCTTCCCCTCGTGTTTCTTTGCACGCTGCCCACCGCCCCTACCCGGCGCAAATCCCTCCTCCACCTTTTGAGTGGACGGGGGTGGGGTGGGCGGGCGTGACCGCCTCCGCGTCCTGGCGCCCCTCCTTCCGCCTCCCTCTTCTTCTCTCTCTCTCTCTCTCTCTCTCCCCCCCCCCCCCCCCAAACTCCAAGCCTCTCCGCCCGCTCGACTTCTGGCTGGGTCGAGGCGAATTTTCTCCCCGCAGTCCCGCTGCCGCTGCTGCCGTCGCCGGGGCGTCGGGCGGGATGGGAAGCGGGGACGCTGCCTAAAAAGCTCTCTCGCTCTTTCCTCTTCCTCTCCGGGAGAGGACGAGCGCCGGCGCTCCCCGAGAGGAGCCCAGCATGCCTTCCTCCTGCGGCTCGAGCAGCCTCCGCCGCGCCTCCTGCTCGTAGCCGAGTCGCCACCTCGCCTCGGCCCTGGCCCCAGCGAGCTCCATGGTGGTAGGAGGGCAGCCTTCTCCTGCGGTGCGGGGCGTCGGCGTCGGCGCCGAGGGAGGGAAGAGAAGAAGGAGAGGAAGGAGAAGAAGGAGAAAAAGAAGAAGGGAATGGCCGCCCAGGGTGACAGCTGCAGCGTCAAGGTGGCCGTGAGGTGAGGTGGGGGACAGGAGGGGCTTCCAGTGGGGAAACTTTCCACCGCAGGTGAATGGGAAGGAAGGGCGAACAAAAGGAGCCCCCCTCCAGCTGCTGCTGCTGCCGCTGCTTGCCCTCCCCGTTCCAGGCCGGCCTGTTCATTGCAAATCGCGTTGTTTTTCCCCCTCATGGGCAAAGATGCGCGGCTCTCGCAGGGCGATACTTGCGCGTATCGCTGGGGGTGGCGGCGGGGGGGGGGGGGGGGGGGGGGGGGGGGGGGGGGGGGGGGGGGGGGGGGGGGAAGGGAGGCTGCCGCTCTTCTGCGCTTGGAGCTGCGGACTCGGGGACTTGCTGACCGTCGAGAATGTGGCACGGCCCCGGGTTGGGAAAGAGACGGGGTTAGGGGGGAGGCTGAGCCCTGTCGCTGCCAGGGCGGAGAAGTTCCCTCGCTTTCCCTTGATCTCTGCGGGTCGAACCTACGCCGGTGGGCATTTGTTGCTCTTTATTAGCGCTGCGCAGAGGAGGTTGCAAAACTCCCCTGTCCAAACTGCTGGACCGATCTGTCGAATCCCAACGCACACAAAAAATTGTCGGTAATTGAGACAGATCCATCTCTTTGGCCCTCTGCTGCTTCTCTAGTCCCCAGGAGCAGATGGTGTGCTGTTTCTGTCCAGTCGTGACAAGGAATAAGGTTTTAGTATTTCTTTAGTATTCTTGGAGAAGAAGAGCTGAATCTTTCTCTCTAGCCCCCCTCCCTCCCCCCCCCCTCCGTCCATCTCTTCCCCTCCACATCAGAGAGCAGCTAAAGCAAGAGAAACAAGGAAATCCTGTATTTCGCACATTTGCTCTGTTTTTCTGCCTTTCCTTTCTGCCATGTGTGACTGTTCGTTCCGTTTCTCTTCAGGATTATTGTTTCTGATAAATCCCTTGCTGTCAGATTTCCATGTGGGCCAACAGTTGATCCCCTTTCCCTTGTTGGCTCCTGTTTTTTTTGGCTGGCAATTAATCTTTCCTATTCCTTTTTTTTTTTTTTTGTGCTTTCATCCATCATATGTGGTGACTGATAGCTTTTCCATTAGGGTGGGGTTGGGGGCCTATATCTGCTTATGCAGTGCCCTGGATAAATAGCATCAGCAACGTTGTTTCACGTTCATCCATCTCTCCCTTTCCCTTGCCTAATTTTGCAACACCCTCCATTTTATTTGTGCAGGTAAAGTCAGTGCAGGTGCTTTTTCTCTCTTCACCTGAAGCCTGGCAGTTTTTTTTTCCAGTTGCAGGGAAAGGGTG
Organism: Laticauda colubrina; assembly: GCA_015471245.1. Classification (NCBI taxonomy): domain Eukaryota; kingdom Metazoa; phylum Chordata; class Lepidosauria; order Squamata; family Elapidae; genus Laticauda; species Laticauda colubrina. The sequence goes on along the minus strand of BLBF01000020.1, from coordinate 52,412,716 downwards.
GTGTTAATGCAGAGGCATATTTCCCATGGTGCTTTCCTTTTTGTGCTACTCTAGCCACGGAGGATACAATCTCCTTTGTGTGTCCTTGCACACTTGAGCTTTGATTTAAAACAATCAAGAAACTGCATCGAATTTAATTTCTCTTTGATTTGAATAAGGAGCAGTGCTTTATGAAGAGAAGAGAGAGTCTGTTTCTCAGACAGTGTTTTGAAATAATACTGTTGTCTGCCATTCTGTGAGATGAACTGGTCATTTGATGAATTGATAGAGATGGGTTGGGAAAGAGGCTTTGTCCAAAAAATACTAGACTGAGCAGACATATTAGAGTTGCCATTTTGGCAACAGTTTGTTCCTCTGCTGAAAGGGAAGCACACTTTGTACAAAATGCCCAGTTCACAGGAGGGCAGCACTACAGATACTCTTCACTAGGTGGTGCATATCTTCTGCCTGTTAGTGTTTTGTACTTGAAGTGCTGGACCAATATTGTTTTCAACCTGAAAATGTAAAATTGTATTCTTTGCAATTGTGAATATTCCATTGTCACAGAAGGTTTTTAAATATTGGTTGCAAGGCAAAAGCCAACACCTTTTGCTTTTTAATAATCCATGTTCCCCATTAAGCCAACTTGCTTCTAAATGAGCTCTTCTAGAAATGTTGGACTGTACCAAAATTCCTAGATGGCATTATCCTTAGCAAGAGCATATTGCCTATTCTGGTTGGGAATTATTAGTGCTATTAGAAATTGAGGCCAAAAATTCTGGAAGATACACAGTTGGAAAGGCATTCTAAAGAACAATATAGGTTTGAGTGTTGTGAAAACAAGTACTTGCTCCACCTCGCTTTTCTTTCTAATGTATTTTCTATCTCTAATATATATGCTGGCTCAAAAATCAGAGGCAAAAGGCAGAAAGAGAGAACTGTTGTTCATAAAAACAATCCCCTTCCTTACAAATGTATGTTCAGTCAGAGATTCTGTGCCAGAGTTTGTCTTCAGTAGAAATTGATCTGTTGAAAACTACATGAAAAGCGGGATTACAAGTAGTACTGTTACATCAGCATTGCAACTGCGAGCAGTCGCTACATGAAGTAACCACTAAATGAAGACTACCTATATAGGAAATGTAACAAAGTTGAGCAAATGTGCATATCACAAGCTAAAAATTAATCCTCCCACTCTGGGGTTGGAGTTTCCCCTGATCTGAATGACATTCTTTTGGGGAAAAGACTTTCTCAGGAGTGAGGGAGTGCAGAGAAAACTAAGTTTGTATAAGCCATTCTTCCCCAGATCACTTGACCAAGATAGGTTTAAATGATAGTTGGAATGTATTAATAATTAGAACTCATATACACTGTACTAATATACAGTGAAACAGCCTTTCTCTAACTAGTCATGATAATAATTTGGTTCCAACTTTCTGGACCAGGTGAAGTTTCTGAACACACAGAGTTTGTTACAGGATAAAATTAAAAATTAAAGCATAAGCATTATAGCTAGAGCAAATAAGCAAACAACGTGTTCTTTTGTAAATGACATTTCTTTTTCTAAGAAATTCAGGATTTTATTGTTTTCTTTAAAATATCCAGGTTTATACATTTATGGTTCAAAAGGAAATTTAAAATAGTTACTTAATGTATTTTCCAATCCAACTTGGGTTCCAGTAGAACTTTTCTTTCAGTTTTAGATATGCAGTCAGTTATGCAGATATACGCCAACTGTCTTGATTTGCATAATATAGACAGGTTTTCATCATAGTCTATAATGTTACACAGGGGGAAGCAACAGAAGAAGAGGAGTCAGAGGACGTATAGCTGTTATTTCAGCTGCAGTTCCTTTAAACTTTCTTACTGCAGGATATCAGGGTATGTGGGTGGTGGAAATGTCAAAAACTTCACTGAAGTGTTTTGAATGCTACAATAATACAATTTAGAGGAGGAACTGAGGTGAGTGGGGGAAGGCCAATTAAATGGAAGTATATGAGCAAACTATTGGGGCCTTCAACTATAAGCAGGAAATGAGGGGAGGAATGAACTATCTTTGCCTGATACCCCCACCTCCCCTGCTACTGTTTGTGCAATTCTTCTGCTATAAGCTCATCTTTTGTCAGAGTGGTGTATGTCCCTTCTACAGTGACTGAATCCAAGAGGGCTATTTGTTCCTTTTGCAGTGTTAGCAATATTAGAACCTGAAGTGAGTGGCAGAGAGTAATGGGAAGGGGTTGATTTTAAGAGCAATTTAAGACTATAATGCAAACTTGCATCCTGCCAAAACAATGTCAAAAGCAAACCATTGCTACTTTCTTCTCTCCCTCTCTCCTCACCATTGGAGCTGATCATAGGAATTGGTCATATTCTTCTAACAGTGCACTTAGAGGAGTAGATTTCTATAAATACAAATTATCAATAGGAACGGACATCAGAAAGCCTTCATGTGCTGAATCGGTGTTCCTTAACTTTAACAACTTGAAGATATGTAGACCTCCAGAATTCCTCAGTCAGCATGGAATTCATCTTCAAAAGAATTCTGGGAGTGGAAATCTACACATCTTAAAATTGCCAAGGTTGAGAAACACTTCTCTGAATTCATCCTTTTAGTTATAGCTAAAACGTGAAAGGACAGAATGACTTCATATTTTGGAATTTTGCAATTTGGCCTCTGTTTCAGATAATACTTTGAGTTTTTAGGGATGTCTTGGGTTCTTGCCTTACTGGATAAGGTAAAACATCCAAAATGTTTTGGAATTTCCTTTGTTAAGGGCGCAACTAAAGCATTTCAAACATTCTTCAATGCGAGCACCCTTTTTCCCCTTTCTGCTCTTTTCTGCATAGGCAAAACAAATTAAAGAACTCACTGCCATAGGATCTGTTCCTTTCCCTTTCAGTCTGACTGATACATATGAAAATGCATGCTATAGTAGTTAAGAATGAAGCTATAATGCATACAGACTCAAGCTATCCATTCTTTAACTCTGGTATTTTTCAGCAATCACTCCTATACAGAGATTCTGATTGAGTAGCTTCCTGGGTTCATAGCACATTCTTAGCCATCTACCAGGATTGATCTCAATAACTGAATTTGTAGATCAAGGGTGTCAAATTCATGTTGTCATGGTGTCATTATGTGACGTATTGTGACTTTTCCCCCCTTTGCTAAACCGGGCGTGGGCGTGGACAGCACGTGATGCATCTGGCTCATGGCCCGTGAGTTTGACAGCCCTGTACTAGATCATAACCAACAGCTAGATGTTAGTTCGATGGCTAGGTAACCCCAGTCTGTATAAGTTACTTTGCTTTGGAAAATATATTTAGAAATAGAATTCTTTTTTAAGGTACCTATATGGACATTGCACACATCTGCATGAAAATGTATACTGATAATTCTGAGATACATTACAGAAATGCTTAATAATTTGAACAGTGCTCAAAGTGCAAAATGCCAGTGATAAGCGGGTAACATAGTAAAAGGAGAAAGAAACATGATTATGCTGTCTTTGATCATCAGCATTATTATGCAATAGAAATAAGATTAGTCTCATAGAAACCTGTATAATATGCTTCTCCTTCCCACTTATCCCCCCCCCCCCCCAAGCTCTACACATCAACTCATTCATTTTTTGTGACATGTCACACAACTGAGACGTATAATTCCTTGTAGCTTAGATCTGTAGAGAGAGGAAGTTATTGTGGAATTCACTTTATCCTGTTCTGATTCTATCCTACTTTGTATGGTGGTTCTCTCTTTCTCCCCCCACTCTCTCTTTGTTTAACCCATTTTTTGTTTTTGTTTTGCTGCCAAGCCTGACACACAATATTAAAAAGAACCCAATACACAAGCCTGAGGATGGCAGATGAGATTCTGCTGAAACGTCACTATAATAAAAATACAAATATTAAGACGAGGGAAAATACCGAAGAAACCTAAATGCCACACATATAAAATACCTGTGAAAACATAAGAAAACATATATATATGTGTGTGTGTGTGTGTGTGTGTGTGTGTGTGTGTGTGTGTATAAAGTTTTCACAGGTACTTACATGTATGCTGTTCAGCTTCCTTCAGGTATTATCCCACGTCATTGTAGTTGTGCTTTTAAAGTTGTAGCAACGTTTCGGCAGAATCTCATCTGCCATCATCAGGCTTCTGTATTGAGTTCGTCTGTGGGTCAGGCAATCACAGCCGTTAGTTTTAAATTTGAGGCTAGCCTACTGTTGTGCCAGGATAGTTAGAGAAACCATCCTGGTTTAACCATCTAACCAGGATGGTTAGAGAAATGGCTGTGAAGGTCTGACTCGCAGACGAACACTATACAGAAGTCTGATAATGGCAGATGAGATTCTGCTGAAACGTTGCTACAACTTTAAAAGCACAACTATAATGACATGGGAAAATACCCGAACAAAGCTGAATACCATACATATAAATACCCGCAAAAATTTAAGAAAACACACACACAACACATACACACACACACATATAAAATCTTTGTGAAGCCTTCTTAAATTGGATACTTTCTAGAGTGGCAAGGAATTGGTTTAATTTACTTAAGATAAGTAAGATACTTATTTGGGGAGAGTTGTTTTACTATTTCTGTTTGGCAGATTTGCTGAATATTTAACATCTATTTGAAACTTCATGGAATGTAAAACTGCTTTATTATATTAATGTAAATGAAGATAAATCCCAGTTCCTAAAATAGAACAACATGTCACTTTGAATAATGCAACAGAATCCATATGGGATACTAATTGCTAAGATATATTCAGTTGTTTCCGGTATGTTGTCCCACACATTTATGTTACACAATTGGATAAGTGCTGCTGTTGATGTGGATTTTATACCTGAGCATCATGAATTTTTGCATGTATTCTGTTGTAGTTGCTCTAATCCTGGTACCCTGTTTGTCAGATAGGCAGGTTTATTACTGTGATCATAAGTTGAGTCATCATAGTCATTAAGTGACCAGCTTCCCCAAGGGTGGGATAGTCGTCAGCTTGCTGCCTGGACAGCTGAGCAGCACTGCATGCGGGTGCACAGCGATTGAAAAAGCACTTTTTTCAACCTCAGTTGAGCCGCGCAAAGCAGCTGAGGTTGAAAAAGCAGGAAATAAAGGTCAGGTAAGAAGCTGGGTGGGCAGGCCGGCCAAAACAGCAACAGACATAGAACCGGTTCTATGTCTGCTGCTCTTCAGAGCTAACGGTTCTACAGAGCTGGACAGAACCGGTAGAATCCCACCCCTGAGCTTCCCCAATGGCTGTTTTTGCCAGAAACTGGCCAAAAATGTTGTGAATTACATGACCAAAAGACAGCTGTAACTATTTGTAAATGTGAGTAGGTTTGTCAGGTGCCTGAATTGTCATCCTGTGACCACTGGGGGTAACATGGCAGTTTGTGATAGACACAAATGCAAATTTAAGTCCTAAATAAATTTTGGAGGCCATCGTAAATTCAAACTGATCAAAAGTTGAGGACTACTTGTACTGAAAGAGGTAAGTTGTAGCTGCTGATACAGAGGAATCTGTGTTGGTGCATTTTCTTCTGGACAATCAAGATACACACAAGAGGCAGGAGATTGTTATGATGTTTGCACCTTTTCTGACAACCTCTTCTCTATAGAGGCCTGCTTGCACTTATAAAACCATTAAGCTAACAAACTGCATTTAGGATCCCAATTGTCATGCAGAGCAGATGTTCCAATCTTTTTTTATAGTTGCATAATTTGATCAACCGAAGCAGAATTTTCTCACATTCTGTTAGAAAGTGTAAAATACCAATTTGCTGCTATCAATTATGAAGATTATGTCTCTGCATTATTTGCTACAGCATGCCATTTCCTTTCTAAAACATAATTGCTACTTGTAGTTTCCTTTTATAAGTATTTTTTTAAAAGTAAAGAACACAAGTAGATCTGAAGAACAATGTGTGTGTGAATTTTTTTTTAACTTAAAAATAAACCTATTCAAAATGATTGAGACCTTTTCCCACTAGTGAAATAGTTACACACACACAGACCCATCCTTGAAATGACTGAAAACAATATTGGCACAAAATATCAGCTGTCCTTTTCCCAATTGTTCCATTGCATTTTTACTGCCCCTGGGCTGAAATGTGTGGTCCTGATTAGCGACTGCCACTCACAATCTGCAGAGATTTTATCTATGGCTTTGCTGCTCTCTTCATTTGACCTGTCATTAGCCAAGGTGAGGGAGAAAACTATATGTTGATTTATGATTTCAATTTTTAAGTCTTCCCACTTACAAATGACTCTTGGCCAGCTGGGTTAATAAAAAGCAATACGATCTGTCAAAAGAAAGTAATAGAAATAGGAAGGAGGGTCATGACCATTAAACAAACTGGATAATCTCAGTGATGGGTTCACACATATCCTGGGCCTGTGTCTTTGAAAAAGATTAGGTCTGAGGTATGTCAAGGATGGCAGGGTCTGACTGTATGGATCTCGGATCATTACTATTCCAAAGGGCAGATCCATACTTTGGGGGATCCACCAAGGATAGTGATTGAATCTGACAACTGTGGAACAAGTACCTTTTAAAAAAAGGCAATTTCTGGAGGAAAAAGTAAGTTTGTTGCACTCAAAATTAAAGAGACATTTCGGGATACTGTTAGAACAAAAAGTGCTTCATCTTCCCCAGATAAAATGGGGAAGCTCACCATCTTATTGAAACCTGGGAAAGAAATTGATGTCAAAAGCAGGAGGGGGTAAGTGGCAGGTGTGAAGGGAACAAACTCAAGAAATAAAGTGCAACGGAGGGAGCAAATGTAGAGAAATGGCTTTGGGGGTCTTGGCTGGCAAGCAGAGAGAAGAAGGTGAAAGTCTGAAATTCTGCTTCAGTCATCCCACAGAATGGTGATGAAACAAAAAACCTTTTCAGCCTTGGAAGCTGCTTTTGGATGTTACTGAGATATGGAGGAAAATACTTAAAACTACCAGGTTGTATAGCTGTTGAACTTGGAATGGGATGATATAAAATTATCAACACAGGAACAAGAGTAGAATTTGGAGTTGTTTAAATGTAGAGAGGAATTAATGAAAATGCCAACTCTGAATCCATGATGACAGCAATATGAATGAAGGGATCTTTTGTTTCTTCATATTGGATGGAGAGAAACAATTAGAGAAGGTTATTCTATGCCAAGAAGGGTTTAAAATATGGCAATGAGCAGCATAAATTATTTCAAGAAGCCAAAATACCAGAAGGGGTTTTGGTGTAAGAGTCTTTTGTGAACCGAACCATTATAATTTGTAAACTATAGAGCTGTAACAGCTTACATATGAGCCTTGCTTAACACAATCCTGGCTTAGTGCTAATCAGTATAAAAATATATGAAGTGGCCATGAAATACAGTCAATAGGAATACATTTCTTTGCTGTTTGGATTGAAAGGAGGGACACAAATTCATAATTAAACTAACTAAATAAAACTATGTTATTAAATGTATGGATTATCCTCAACTACTTACATTTATTTTCCCTGTGTATATAGGATGCTGTCTATTTGTATTGCATATAGTTTTAAATTAAGTGTGCCTGTCTGGCATTAAGTTGATTCAATCTCATTTTCAAGACAGGAATAATGTCTAAAGGAAAAAAATCAGATTATTGAAGATGTCAAATACCTTGTTCTCCAGTGATATACTATAGAACAATATTTTGCATTTACATAAACATATGCCTTTAGAATTGTTTATCTAAAGTTTTTTTTAAAAAGTGAGATTTATATCACATTGCAAAAAAGATGTGTACTGAAGACTTCAAAAATATCTTTCACTGAGCATTTCCTGTAATATCTGAGAGTTCTCAGTGCTGAGAAGAATCAGGAAATGGAGCTTGTGAAATGGGGGGGGGGGGGGAGAGGAAGTACATTTCAAGTTTATCTAAACTTTTGCAGCCTTAAGACCTCAGCCACTTTAAAAATATTCTTCTTGAAACATGCCATATCCTTGATCTCCCCAAGAGATAGGGTTAGATCTTCTGCTTATAGTAATCAGCCATTTTACTCTGGTAACTTTTGTCCCTTTTGAAAGAAGAATAGACAGAAAAAATTGGCAAATATTTTGGACTCATGCTCCTTAAAGCAAAATAATAGCTAAGGTTGTACAGAGTGATTGGCCTTAGATGCTAACTAGTCAACTGTAACTTCTTGATTAGAAACCAACTGATAATCTTTGAAAAAAAAAAGTTTATTTAAGATAGCTCCCTTTTCCATACTGGCATGATTGTTTTTTTCACTCCTTGCCCAATGCCTTAACTACTAGACTAAATCCCTCTCATTCTCTCTTGTATAAAACAATATCAAAATGAAATTTTGTAATATAAAGTATGTTTAGATTATTGCAGCAGTAAGATCAAACTAAACATACAAAACTGATATGGATTATAAATAGAGTCATTGGGAATTGGACAGTTTGTAAACTGAAATAAATGCATAAATTAATAAGCCAATTTGTCCCTTTGTAAGTATTAGCAAAGTGAAAGAAAGTACTTAGGGGTTCTGATCCACATACTGACAGTAAAAAGTTTCTTTAAGCCAATTTATTAATATTTTTTCCAGGATTTTACCTGCAAGATTACATGAAGTAGACACTATGTCAATTTATTCTAAAGTTTCAGCTATTGTACATAAAATAGACTAGTTGAACAATCCCATTTTTGTTCTGTTTTTATTTCAGATGTTGAGAGAAAATACAGAAGTTCTTACATTCTTGTACATCAGCTTGTTTTAATGGCACTAGAGCTTTAAAAAACATGGAAATATTTTGTTTATTTTTAAATGCATTTGTTTTGGATATCAAATATCTCATTCGATTGTGTTACTTTGTTTGAGCATTTGTTTCACTGTTTTGCCAACTGCAATTCTCTGTTAACTTTCTTGTCCTAAGTGCCATGGAGGCTTCCTCAGTTTTAGTATCTTCTAGTATAACAGTGGTAAATCTCTATTATGATTATGACTACTTTGTTGTGGAAACTGAAGTTTCCTCTTGACAGAATGCCATAAAATATATCATCGTAAAATATATCAAATATATATCTATTCTGGGGAAAAAAATGATGGATACTCTTAAAGAAAGCTAAAATCAGTCTTTAAAACAGAATTGAATACTATGAGGAGCAATAAATATGTACCCATTCATTTCAGAACAAATGGAAACAGGCACTGATTTTTAATTGTTTTTTTAAATCTGATGCTTTTGGTTTTATATTTTGTTTTTAATTTTGTAAATATATGGATATACCTTAATTCAAAGAAATTACCTAAATCAAATGAATGCATCTGGTTATAATGCCTTGGTAAGACCACATTGCATCTAGCTCTGGTTGCCATGATATAAAAAAGATATTGAGACTCGAGAACAGGGCTGTCAAATTGGATTTCCTTGAGGGCCAGTTTGGCATTGTAGTTCTCCTCTGAAAGCCAACCCGGGGGGAGGTTGAAGTGGGGGAGAAGGGACGGACACCTGCCTGCCAAAATGTGACATGGGGGGCATGCATGAAATCGTCCCCCATGACCTGTTTTGGCAGGCAGAGTGCTGCAGGCAGCCATATTGGCTGCCAGAAACACCACAGGCTGGTCCTTTGCTATTTCCAGGCCGGCCGCACGGGCCAGATTTGAGCACCCAGTGGGCCAGACCCAGCCCACCAGGTGTTTAACACCCATGCTCTAGAAAGAGTTCAGAGAAGAATAACAAAGATGATCAGAAGACTGGAGGCTAAAAATATGAAGAACGATTGCAGAAATTGGATATGTCTAGTTTAATGAAAAGAAGAACTGACATGATAGCAGCATCTCAGCATCTAAGAGACTGCCACAGTTGTAGGTGCTCCAATACTGGAGTTTTTAAGAGGAGATTGGATAACCATTTGTCTGAAATGGTATACTCGAGGGATTGGACTAGAAGATATCCAAGGTCCCTTCCATCTTATTCTATACTCTATGTTGGTTCAGTTTTTCATTCTTTCCTACTATTGCTTTACTATTCCATTTGCTTGAAGTGGTGATTGCAGTATTGCCCCAAATGCTGCCATGTAGTTTCTGCCCTTAGGGTCCTTTGGTCACATGTATAAAGTTGGTTAACGACAGATAGTCCTTAACTTACAACCACAAATGGGACCGGAATTTCTCTTACTAATCAATATACTGTATTTATTAAGTAAGACTTATTTTATGAAATTTTCTGCCACAGCTGTTAAACAAATCATGGTAGTAATTAAGCCAATCACATGGTCGTTAACCAAATCTGGCTTCCTGGTAAAGTTGAATGACCCAGGATGCTGCAACGGTTGTGAGGACTGATCATAAGTAACCTTTTTTAGCATCAGTGAACTTTCAAATGGTTGTTAAAAAAATAGTCATAAATTGAGGACTATGAGTACTTATTATTTCTCTTTCTGAAATAAGATTTTTTAGTTCATTTTTAACACAGTTAAAGCAAGTTAGTTTGAAGCAAGCATATTTCTCTGCTAACAATTCATCAGTACAGCTGATGTTAGATTAGCTAGAATGGACAGATTGAAATTCCATGACTACTTCTTTCTTATCTAGCATCTGGCCTCTGCTATCCATAATGTATTTAAACTCATCTTTCCCCTTATTCTCAATTGGCCAACTTTCTTCCTGTATGAAGTAGCATTAACAATCAAATTTTACAGTCATCAAATAATGCAAGTATTGCTACTTCACCTAATCACTATTTTTATCTCTGTTAGTTGCATTACATACATGAATTATGGCAAACTTGCGGCACCTATGGTTATACCTTTGCAAAAGTTGCTTGGCATAATGAGGATAGGAGGCACTGAGTAGAAAAAGAAAGCCAGTTTTGGAGTCTGCATCACGTCATTCCTCTTGTTAGACATTGAAAATTGATATTGTTATTGAAAATTTCTTAAAAAAAAACAAAACAAATTTTATTAGTTTTTAAAGACAATACACAAACAAACAAAACATAAAACCTAACAACATAAAATCTCTTTTCTAAAAACTTTTTGTTTTAATTTTTAAAATTAAAACTTTTGTTTTAACAAAACAAATAAAACATCTTATTTGAATACAACAGTTCCAGATTATCACATATGCATTTCTTATTTATTCTTTTTCCAACTTCTCCTTTTACCTAAATTTCTATATCTCTTTATTCCTTGTACTTATACTTTCATCTGTCTTGTTTATAATTTCATTATTCTCTTCCAACATTCTTCCAAAATTTTATTAATTCTCAATAAGCTAACTTAAGAAACAAAAACACTAAACATGAAAACAAAACTTTTTTTGGGAAAGCGGCTTCATCCTGGGTTAGCATCTTTTTATACAGACATAAATCAAATTCATGCTCACCTTATATACTATTTCATATCTCATTTATCATTCTACATTTTCTACATGTTTTCTCCCCTCTTTTCACTCTCTTAATTCTATTTTATTTATTTCATCTCAATTTAAATCATTTTACTTGTATCTTTTGTCCGTTCTTTTTCAATTATCTATTTTTTCTTTTCTCTTTACTGCAAAATTTCTCTGTAATCACGGGTTGAAGTATGACGACTTTTTATCTTAACACTTAAAATAATATATAATTTCCATACTGATTCTGCTTAGTGCATTCTACATAGTACATTTTAAAGTAAAAAAAAAAAGAGGAAGCTTATAGTATAGTAAAAACAATGTTCCATAGCTAATTAAACTCTATTAGACATTTTACACATTCCCTTTAATATATTGTTAACTCATATAATATTCCAATTTTCTAACTATATTTCAAATACAAATACTACAATGCAATCCTGTGCACTTTTGCAGAATCTCTTATTTAATTACATTTTACCCTTTGTCTTTAAAAAACCCCGTTTTTTAACATCTTGTTTGAAGTCTTTATAACTTATCTTCCCTTTTTCCCTTCCTCTCTTATCCAGTCTAGTCTTTTTGTCCCCCCATCTCTCAATCTCCACCCTCTTGGTCTCCCCTCTCTGTTGTATTCCTCTTTTCTGTTGCTTCCTGACATTGTATCGATTTTTCATCTTATTTTTTCCTTTCTTGGTTGTTTTTTTAAATCTTGAATTCTCCATTTTCTTTCCCTTTCCCTTTTCTTCCTCAACTAAAATTATTTGTCCATTAAAGATGGCTTCTTCTTCATCCCAGCTTTCTTGTTGTAATTCCTGGTAGGTAGAAATCGCCATTTCTAAGAAGTGGAAAACAGATCCAGCAGAGCCCTTGCCTTCTTGTTCCTCTTCTTTTAACTTTTTATATTCTATTTTCAATTCTTCAACAGAATAAGATTTTTTTAAAAAACAACCCAAATGATTTTAGTCTTTCAAAGAATAGTTTCCAAGAGTCCCAAAGTCACAAAGCAATCCAAATCAGCACAAACTGTTTCATTTAGCACTTTCTTCTTTTTGTACTATCTTTTCCTGGGGTGAAATTTAATTACACAGTTCCAAAGTAATTTTTAAAAGACTTATTGCCGTTATCTCTGATCTTAAAAGTTCCAAGCTGTCTCCTCCAACAAAATCTGAATATATATTTTTTGCCTCTCCCTTCCCACTTATAGCAAAAAAAAAAAAAAGAAAATTTTTGTTTTTTATTTCCAATGTCCAGAAATCTTAATATCCCCTTGGCTTTAATTTTCAGATTTAATTATCTTCTATGCCAAAGCAGGTTTTTCCGATTTCCATCTGCTATTTCCATAGGGAAGGAGAGTGAGAAGAAAAAAAAATTTCCATTTAACTTTTCTCCACCGCTTTTAACAAACTTGTTAGGAAACAATGTATCCTTTAAAAAGTTGAAACTCTAGTATAAAGATGTAGCTTATTGTCCCGGTTCAGCCAAAAACTTTCACTTCTTCAAACTTCCTCCTGCACAATCTTATCCGGCTGAAAGCTTCTTTGTGGGGCCATTGCTGACTGCCATTCCACCGCCTTGGGAAAAGGGAGTTAAACCGACTGAGGAGGGGGATTGCGATTCCCCCAGACCCCTACCCAGATCTCCCCTGTCTTCGGTTACCTCTACGGGGTAACCATAGCCTCCAAATCCAGCTGGATCAGGGGCACCTCGGCACTGAATGCAGCAGGAACCGTGCATGATCGCGGATTCCTGCCGCCGCCGAAGCCTTGCAACCGGTAGTTTCCGTTATTGAAATTTTCTGTTTAAGATAAATCTTTTAGCCTCATCCATTGTATTACTAGTAAACTATGATGCAGTTTGATTATTGTAGACTTTGGATAAATATAGGTGTTTTATTGAAAGAAGACTCTTATGATGCCAATTTAAATTACAGATAGATATAGGCATATAAAATATAATTAATTAGTCCAATTGTACACAAGATGTCAAGCCCGGTATGGACATATGTAGGGGTGTGTCAGATCCGGAATTACCATGGACTTTGTCAATGTAATGCTTTCCTAAATAAAAGAAATTGTCTTGGAAGATGGACTTTGTGCTTTTCTTTTTAAAATGGATTTCATCACTTGGAAACCTGACACGAGATTTTCCAGTTCATTCTGTCTTGTGGGAGGATTTCTGCCTGACAATCTGCACAGGTTCCAAACATTTATGCATTGTGACTTGTTTTAATCAATGGTGTTGACAAGTATCGTATTCAGAAAGCCTTTCTGCCCTATGTAAACTGATTTCCAGGGAACTTTGCAATTGAGTCTGTCAGCATCTTTTCTAGGAAGAAGTCCAGGGCAGCAGATCAGGCCAGGGTTAAGGACTGTAATAACAGAAGGATAGTGAGTCATGTTTTTGAAGAACATTAGCTGCAATAGTTTGTGTTATGAAGTCATTCCCTGCAATGAGTTTCAGACAGTTCTGGTTTTCCTTGTGCTATCTCTTGCCTTGTGGGCTCCAAATATGTGAGACAAATAACAGGTGTGAAATATTGAAATTCTTAAATTCTGGTTTCTGGCTTATTTTTGCTACAGAGTAGAAATATTTTAGATATATATTTTTCTGCAGAGCACTGATTCAAATAGATGCAACAACCACAACACTTTATCCACATTGTTTCTAATATCAATCTATTCAAACCCTATCTATCTATCTATCTATCTATCTATCTATCTATCTATCTATCTATC
>BLBF01000020.1:52354418-52398616 GCA_015471245.1 Laticauda colubrina | reverse complement strand
ATCTATCTATCTATCTATCTATCTATCTATCTATCTATCTATCTATCATCTATCAACATTATATTTTAATTTTTCTATTCACTTAAGAATGAGTGTATTAGAGTTTAAAGTACAGTACCTATACAGTATGTATTTGGGATAACATGTAAGAGTTAAGGATAATAATTGGTCATCTAAGTTTATAACCTTATAATTGTAATTATATAATAAGATTAGTTTGTCTAAAAATGTCATTATCATGAAACTTCAATTAATATTTGTAACCTTCATAATACATTAATTATGAAGATATTTTAATTTAGCTATAGCCAAATTAGTTCATCTAATGATATATGGAAGCAGGAAGAGAGTATTATATAATGTATTAAGGATTATTGACATATCAAAATGCATGCTAATAAAGATTTTCTTCTTTAAAAAAGTATCCATTCTTCTGATCTGTAGAAAAGAAACGTACTCTTTGGTTTTTTGCAGTGCAAATAAATGTAACTATTTATTGCCTAGCTTTCTCTGCATCGTTGATCTGATTGGTGGGCTCTGAGGGAATATCCTATACCAGGTCCTGTCAAAATATTCTGGAATATTACATGACATGGAGGGTAGGGTTGTGATGTTGCATACTAAAGAGGAGCTTACATGCAACTCTAACCCAGATTCAGTTATCTGGAAATCTTTAACATGGCAACAGTGCTGTGAAGGCAGGATAATTTCTATTGTTGTTAAACAACTTGCATTTAAATATTATTTAAATATTTTAAAAATCAAGGGTGACGGTATTTTAATCAGGCCTGTTTCAATCCCCCAAATGTGTTACGAATAGTGGAAGTTTGAAGTAAGGCTGATGTAAGTTGTTTTGTTGCCTGCATTGGAGCAACAGGTGCCCCTCACTTCCAAGTAACTGTTTGCATAGTATAGTTCCTGAAGTTTCAATAATATAGATGTCCCAGGACACAAAGAATTTAATTAGAGCCAGAAATAAACATATAAGATATAATAGAGCTTTTGGGTTTGTATGCTCTTTCTGGTATCCCTCTTAGGGTATTTAGCAGAGGTGGTATTCAGCAGGTTCTGACCATTTCTGGAGAACCGGTAGCGGAAATTTTGAATAGTTTGGATAACCAGCAAATACCACCTCTGACTGGAGATTTTACAGTACCCTTCCCCTGCCACGCCGATCAAGCCACGCCCACAGAATTGATAGTAAAAAATTTTGAATCCCACCACTGATATTTAGGGCATGCACAGTACACTACATACATTTTAGGGGAGAAGAAATTGTATATCTTGGTTACATATAACTTTAGAGGCTATGTCTCTTATCTTGTCTAATGATACAACTAGTTTCTGGAATAATTACTCTTCACTTTTATGTCATGTGACCCTGTCATATGAAAGAAAAAGTTATATAAATTTTAGAAGATCATGGTGAGCTCTTATTTAACTTAAGATAAATGCACATTTGGTGTGAAAAAGAACAGGAATATACTCATTCCTGACATTTGCGGATATGTTTCCATAGCTATGTCATATGTATAGATAAAAACAATTACACATATCCAGATATCTTAATACAAAGCAGAAGATTAAAATAAACTTTCTTCGCACAATTTAACAAGTCTCAAGGCAGATTAGGTAAAGACAGTGAGAGGAAAAGAAACTAGATTCAAATTTAAACAGAGACCACAATAATGGATAATAGTATATTAGTATTTGAGCCTAAGTAAGAAGATATAACAATTTATGGAGTTGCTACAGTGATATCTGAATCGCTGAACATCTGAATGTTGTTAATATCAAAAAATTAGGTTCAGTCACTAATTGAATCTAAATATTCAGGTACTGATGTTGGGAAATGTGTTATATAGCCAGATCCATTTACATTGGTAGATTGGTAGATGGGTACTCCTACATTGCAAAAACATATGGACTACACAACTTGATCAGGGCAAAGCAATTGGCGCTATTTACATAGATTTCTGTAAAGCCTTTGATTCAGTGATACATGACAAACTACTCCTAAAACTAAAATCTTATGGCATCTCCAGATACTTGCATAACTGGATAGAAGCATTCCTGTCAAACAGGCAACAAATGGTCAAAATAGGGAACACCCTTTCAAATTCTGTACCTGTCAACAGTGGTGTCCCCCAAAGCAGCGTTCTAGGACCAACTCTCTTTATACTTTACATAAATGACCTCTGTGATCATATTAAGAACAACTGTGTTCTATTCGCTGATGATGTAAAGTTATTCAACACCACTGACAATACTGCTACCCTTCAAAAGGACCTCAACTATGTGTCAGAATGGTCAAATAAATGGCAACTTCAAATCTCAACAAAACAAATGCTCTATCTCATATCAGCAAAAAAAATCAGAAAATAAATACAAGCTGAACAATCAAGACCTTGTTGATGACCCCAACTATGTCAAGGACCTTGGAGGACTCATCTCTAATGATCTAAGTGCTAGAGCCCACTGTAACTACATAGCCAAAAAGACATTAAGAGTTGTTAGCCTAATCTTGCGTAGCTTTTTCTCCGATAATATCACACTACTGACTAGAGCAGCAATCACCAACTGATGGGTTGCGTCCCACTGGTGGACCGTGAGAAAATTTTGGTGGGCCGCAGAGAAATCTCACCCCCCAGAGCACCCCCAAAAAGCAATTCATTCAGGCTGTGCAGAAACACAAGGCTGCGCCGCCCACATGGCCCACAGAAGCCCAACCCGCCCACTCATTCCTTACCCAATAAACTTGCCTGCTAAATTGCTATTTTTCCTTTTTCCGACCATCATCTGTTCTGCTGTGCCATGAGATTTAGATTAGCTAAATGGTTGGATTTCTTGCTTTCTAGCTAGCCTTTAGATCTTCGACTCAGCAACTTCCCTTAGGACTGAAAGTTTGCTTGCAAGCGAATTCAGTGCAGACTCACAGCAAGCAAATTTGAGAGACTGAGCTAGCCGATGGCAGATAGATAGATCACTGAATGATTCTGTGAGCAACTCAATCTGCCTACTTTGCCTGATTTTGGATAAAAGTTGCTTTTTTTATTAAAAAAAATCAATATTTACATGCATGGTGTGTTGTGAGTTAATTTTGTGAGTTTGCTTGCAAACACATTTTATGTGATAGAGTGAGCTAGCCAATGGCAGATAGATAGATCTCTGAATGAATCTGTGATTCTGTGAGCAACTCAATCTGCCTGCTTTGCCTGATTTTGGGTAAAAGTTGCTCTTTTTTATAAAAAAAAATCAATGTTTATATAAATGTTTATAATAATTACATACAAGCCATGCCCAGCCAGTCACATGACCACCAAGCCACACCCACAAAGTAGGCCACACCCACAGGACCAGTTAGTGGTTCCTGGGATCTAAAATTATGAGTTTGGTGGTCCCTGAGGTCCAAAAGGTTGGCAACCCCTGAATTAGAGCATACAAAACATTTGCTTGACTAATACTTGAATACAGCTCATCAGTCTGGAATCTGCATTACATAATGGATATTAATACAGTCGAGAAAGACCAGAAATATTTCACGAGAAGAGTTCTCCACTCCACTACTCGTAGCAGAATACTTTATGCCACCTGACTTGAAATTTTAGACCTAGACAACCTAGAACTATGTCGCTTTCTGTCCAATCTAAATATAGTACATAAAATTATCTACTGCAATGTCCTACCTATCAATGAATACTTCAGCTTCAACATAACAATACAAGAGCACGCAATAGATACAAACTCAAGGTAAACTGCACCAAACATGATTGCAGGAAATACGACTTTAGCCACAGAGTGGTCAATGTCTGGAATACTCTACCTGACTTTGTGGTTTCTTTCCCAAACCCCAAAAACTTTAACCTTAGACTGTCTACTGTTAATCTCACCCCTTTCCTAAGAGGTCTGTAGGGGGAGTGCATAAGCACACCAATGTGCCTACCATCCCTGTTCTATTGTTTCTTTTTTATTCATATCCATTTCATGTTTTCATAACCATGTTTATATTTATACCTATTATCTAATACTTGCTTGACAAATAAATAAACAAATAAATAAAACAATGCTTGAATTGCTATGGTTATTGCTGGAGAGATGAGGAAAAAGCTACAGCTTTCTGTTTGCCAAGGCAGATAATACTGGTATTCTTATGTGTCCAGTCAGTTTTTTGGGAAGAAAATAGATTTTTCTCATGATAAATGGGGCCCTAAAGCCTCATATGTTTCTTATCTAATCTATATTTCATGGTAATAGTCCCTTGGTCATGGACTTAAATAGTTTCTTCCTCCATATCTGTATATGTTGGAGCACTTGCTAAAAGAAATTGGCTGGTTCCCAAGGTGAATTTCTGATTGTCTCATAAAGTGCAAAGAAAGTTCTGCTCTATAATCCAATCCAGGCAAGAGTTTGAAAATCGCCTTTTAGATCTTAATATCTGAGGAGACTTAACTTGGAAAATTTGCAATTAATTAGCTTTGCTACAAAAATTAGTCCTTTCAGTTCTTTCTTTCTCCTGGTATTTAGAATTTATTATTGATAAAAGAAGAATAAGATAAGTTTGGACATGCCCTCAATGCAAAAATTTTTCATCTAGGTTGGTTCAAATATCTTGTGCAGTATCTCTACACAATATGCACCTGAGACTTTAGAAATGGAATGAACTAATTCTGATTATCCTCTATCCGGGGAAAGTGCAGATTGTTTTTTAAAATTAGACTACAAATTCCATCTGTTGAAAAATATATTCTCTCAGTTCAGTAATTTGGAATCAAAATATATTTGACTGCCATTCAGCTCTGGTACACGTAGACCTTGATTTATAACAGTTCATTTAATGACTGCTCAAAGTTACCATGACATTGAAAAAAGTGACTTATGATAATTTTTCACACAGCATTTGCAGCATCCCCATGGTCATGTGATCAAAATTCAGGTGCTTGGCAACCATTGCTGTGTCCCAGGGTCACCTTTTGACAAGCAAAATTAATGGGGAAGCCAGATTCACTAAACAACTATGGCAAGAAAAGTCATAAAGTGGGGCAAAACTCACCTAACAAATGTCTCACTTAACAACAGAAATGTTGGGCTCAATTGTGGTTATAATTCAAAGAACACCTGTATTTGAATCTTTTTGTAAGGAAATCTGTTCCTGATTATTGAAAGCTTTCTTGATTTCAGTAGTGTATGTTGAAATAGTAAGAACCATTTAATAATTGGAAGCAAGTTATCCTTACCAAATATTGCAAATCTAGATTTATTTTTGCCCTTCATTGTCATATGTCCTTGTTCACCTTACATTTAATTTGAACACTCCATGTAAAATCTGAAACTTCTTGCAATAGTTTTTTGCATCATTAAAATGTTGTTCCCATTCATTTATTGCAAAATAAAATTGAATATGGAGAGTTAGCACTCTCCGGATTTGAAAGGAACTGTGCTGCCATCAGAATTTGAAATAATGCCTGAAGCATGATGTTCATGTGATTTTTGAACATGACTGATGCATTTGATTAAAGTGAGGAGAGCACTGGTGTACTATAGAAGGCTTTTAGTAAACCGTTAATATCTAAAGCTCTTGTCCTGAATGATAGCTTCATCTTTTGCAACCTACTACATGTTAATTTAAAACATTATACTAATGCAAATTAGGATACAATATTTTGTCTGTTTTGTCTTTCTTTTTTTAGCTGATGGAAATACTCTGAAAATTAAGTGAGAATTTAGTACTATAGCAGTTGATAGACTTCAGTTATCTTTTGTTTGACTTTGAAAAACATTCCCCCCAAATATTAACCTCTTCCTTTCCACTTACCAAATGGTAAGACAATACCAATAAGTCGAGAGGATTTTCTGCATATATCTTACTCTTACAGTGTGGCGATTTTAGGGCCCTCTTTGATCAGTTGGTTTAAATGGGTTCAAGTTCATATTAGAAAATTCACTCAATTAGAGAACAAGAAGATAAACAATTTTATAAGATTTGGGATTTATTTTATCAATGGTTGGACAATAAGATATGGTAATGAAATATCTAGAACTTTAGAATATAAAGAATATATAAAGATGTATTATCTTTATCATAATCATAATATAATTATGGGATAGAATTGTCATAAAATAAATCAATTAAAATATGGATTATTTTGCATAACATGAACGAATAATAGTATAGTCAAATGGTTGATTAACAATGATATCAATGTATTTAGGAATATTTGATAGATAATATGAGAACATATACAGGTAATTGTAAGTGATGACTGTGAAGTGGATGCACAAAACAATCTGTAAACCAATCAACACATTGTATATACATAAGTGGAAGATGGCTTGATGTTTTTATGTTGTGTTTGTGTATGTTTGTCTAAAAAATAATACTTTTTTTTAAAAAAAGAAATTCCACTCATTGTTATAGCCTGTCATATTGTGTATTGCCAGCTGTTTGGCTTGATTTTACATAAGTGAGTAATTCTGTTTGGTGGAGGAAAGATATTGTGTCCTTAGACACACCGATGTCAGATATTTCAAGGCTCCACCTTCTCCCTTTTACTAAAAACCATCTGTGAGCACAGAGTGAAATATCATTGGTATCCTTGTTTATCTGTACGTTGGGCAAATTAAGAGACACAGTCCAAGTTCTATCTTGGTGTCATAAAATTATTAATAAAAGTTCTACTTTTATGTGTCTGAGGGGTGTTGAGATCTGGGTGAGGAGAAACAGGCTTAATACAAACAAGAGCATGGCTGTTGATCAAAAAGCATTTTGACTATAGAGGCAGACCGTCATTTACTAAAACTGGGGTTATGATCCTCATAGAGGGCAGAATCACATTGGAGGTTCATTTTATTTATTTAGGGAGTTTATATTGCCGCCTAATTTGCACATGGCATTTCTCTGGAGTCATGAATCCTTCTGAAAAAGCAAGTGGAAGCCATGGCCAGGACATATTTTATAGAGTTCTGCTTGTGTGCCAGCTGCAGCTTTTTCTGAACTGGAAAGTGTGGTGACAGTCACTCCTGACTTGTTATCCCTTGTCTAGATTGTAATTGACTGGACACCAGACTACTGTACTCGTGTCAGACCATTATTGCAAAAATTGAAATGGCTACGGATATGCCTGATACAATTCAAAGTGTTGGTTTCCATCTATTGAGCCCTATATGTTTGGGACCTGATGTTTGAGATGGTTCCATATGGAAGCTAACATTTGGCAAAAGCTATAGAATGTGAATGAAAGGGAACTCAGGAGCTAGCCTTCTGTTTTTACAGCAACTATTCTCCTGAATTAGCATAGTCCTGGAGACAAGGATAACCTCATCCCTGTTGGGAGATAATTAAGAGACGGCTTTTCCATGGGGCATTTGAGGATGGATCAGGTGCATGAATTTGGCTGTTCCTGATTTAATAAGAAGGCTCTGAGTGGAAATAATAAGATGCTATGTTATTATTTCCTAAATTACTTTTTTTAAAAAAGACTTAATTATTGGAAGTAGGAATTGATAGCCGCTGAGATTTTGGGACTGAGTTGATGTAAAAGTGAGGTGGTAAAGAAACACCTAAAGTAATTAAAGTAAGATGGAAAAATAGAGAAGATTTTAAAATCTATTTTGATTTGCAAACAGTATTGTCTGCCATTAAAAAGTATATTTTGCAATGGGAGAGAAAGGGAAGCACAGGGACTCTCAAGTTTTATACACCCCATAGTTTTATACATTGTTTATGATCTTAGCAAAAATGCCACAAGGTTCAGATCCTCTCATTTACTCATATTTTTTCAGATCAAACATGGATTAATACAGGCTATATGGAGGCAGCACGAAGGTACTTCCTAAAAATATGGTGTTATCTGGCTGCATGGCAAGAAAAAAAGCATTTGCTGATGGAACATGTTTTTTCAAATTATTTGGGTTTATTTAATCTTGTGCTAGTCATTGACTGACTGGAGTTTATCATAATATGCATGTAACTGACTGGTTTTCTTTCTCCTGGTTGTATGACTACACTCAAGCAAGAGTCTTAAATTAAGTCTTTTATATATTGGGATTCAGTGGCAGAATAAAACAGGAGTAGTATAAATCATGCATTTACGTTTTGTCTCCATCCCTGCCTATCTGTCTGTCCTAGCCAATATAAGGGGATCTTACAATCAGATTGACAAGGGAAGGGAAGCAATTAGGCCTTTGAAAAAGAAAGTAATGCTCTTAAGAAAAATCCTTCAGCCTTTTCTTTTAGACTGCTTTTGTTTCTGATTGAGATTTGTTAGGCATGACACTATTCCAGCTCTTTGTGAGAAAGCTTTTAATTTAGTTTATTTAGGAATAATTTTAGAATGCATCCTCCTCCTGCAAGCAAATTTAGAGCAAAGACTAGGTTGATTGGAAAATCCTAGGATGAAATCCCTTTTGTGGGGAATCTTCCTGAATGAGAAACTCTATTAGGGGTGAGAAAAGAGAAAGCTCCTTTTTGGCCTCTGGTCTAAAGATTTCCCTTTAAGACCAGAGGCCATTTGTGCCTTGGATGCCAGCCCAGTTGGTTCCTCTCTCTATAAATGTTGGCTTTTGCTGATAGAGCTGAACAACCAGGCCATTGTATATGTCAAGACCACTAGAGAAAATGCCTGAGTGGTGTTTTATATAGTGTTGTCAGTGTGCTCTCTTTTAGGGTTGCATTTTTTCCTCCTCCTCCTCCTCCTCCTCCTCCTTGCAGAGACTTGGTTGTCATGGGAACTGCTGCTCTTCCATCCTGTTGGTACAGAATGGAGAAGCCTCCCAGTTTTTGAATAGTGTTCTGCCCATCTATTGTGAGCTGAATGGCACATTTGCGATAATTGCAGATCATATTATAGTTAAAATAAAAATGTCCCTATTACTGAGATAAAATAAGACCTGGAGCTACAACTAACTCAAAGAGAAACAGGAATAATGTATGTTGACCATACGGGGTGAATAGGCCATGCAGAACCTTACTAGATTTGTTTTTCTGCTAGATATTGATCTATAGAGGAAAAAATATAGGTAAACCTCATCAGGGCTAACTGGAATCTTAAGTAAAAGGGAAGCATTTTACAGAAGTTTAAAAATAAATGGTTTTACATGTGCCATTGTTTCCACCTTCTCTGATCCTCCAGAACAAATCCGCTTTAACATTGACTCTGAAAGTATCTCCCTGACCAAAAGGGAGAGAAATGAGCATTGCATTGAATATAAATCCTGCTCTGATTTGGGACTATTAAGTTACATGGAGAGTTGAAAGGGTGATAGCTTTTTCCTAGGTTGATAGAGTAGCAATTAGAGGGGGTCCTTGCTCCTTTTTTTGTTTTGTTTTTGAAAATCTGTATCCATTACAATGGATCTACTTATGTTATCACATTTGCTCTTACTGTTCTGCTTCCAGATGCAAAACAAATCTAACTAGATAACATAAGTAGATACTTATTGGCTTGAGTTCTATGACCCTGACTTTGAAAAGAATAAATAAATAACAAGCAAATAACATTTAATTGCAGAAAGATGCAATTACCATGCTTCTGTTGCAGATGTATAATGAGGTCTTACTGTAAAGATAGAATGTGTTGGTGAAAAAAAATGAAATCTAATTTTGCCCAAAGGACCCTAAGGTTTTTGTCCATTGGTAAAATTATAAAAACTACAAAGAAAGAAAATGCTAATCTAAACAGAGGAAATGAATTGATAATATCAGCAGCTTTAAACAGTTATTGGAGATTAGGCAGTGAAAAAAAATTAAAAGCAACAAATAGCAAGGACTATTTTAAGTCAACTATATAGATAAATATTTGTATAATTTCTGGCCTTATGCTTCTCTGAATCCTAACATGAGTGTTAAAATTTAGAAGCACATTTGAGTTTCAAATGCTTTGTTTCAAATATTAAACCTGAGAGAGTTCTACAGTGTGGACCATTCTAACTGCCCCAAAGATGGCATGTGTTGTATAATGTGTGAACTGTTCTAGTTGTTGGTTTGCTTTCAGGTCTAATTCAAGGTATTTGTTAAGCCTGGGTTCCCCAACCAGGGTTAGGTAAACAAGCTAAACAGAATGTGCAGCGTTAGTCAGATAGGCACACAGATAAATGAGTGAGCTAAGCTTGTATGTTTATTAACATACAGTAAAAATAACAGATACGCTTGTGCTATCAAGAATATATTTTATTCCAGTATAAGTTTATGGCATAGTCAAATAACAGTCCAATATTCATTTACCATGTAGTCAGTCCATTCAGGGATATTCAGTTAGCAAAGTCCATGTAGAATATCCTATGTCAATTCACTTACAAAATCAGTCCGTTGTTGTCTCTCCCGTTCGAGCAATGCAGTCTTGATTCCAAGCAGTAATCAGGGATCATCAAAGCCAGAGAGAGAGTGAGCAAGCCGTAGTCTTGCTACTTTTATATTGTTTTCTTAACCACTCCTTTAATTGCTATTTCACAGTTAAAGCTGTATACACTCTAACATACACTAACTATGATTCATAGTTATTATTTCACCTAAACCAGTTAGGGTGAACAATGTTATCCCTAACAGTATTGATTATCACTTTAAAGCCCTTTGTGGCATGGGGCCAGGTTTTATAGCAAATAATGTCACTGCAATGGGATTAGCCTACTCCATTTGATTCAACAGAAGGAGCTATGGACTTTGTATTGGACAAGGAGTTTTGGTTCGTGAGTTCTAGAAGAGCCTTTTCTGCTGGAGGAAAGATTTGCCCCCACCTGCATGTATATCAAAATGCTAGTCTCAGATTCTCTGGTATATCCTTTACATTATCTGCATAATTCCACTAATGGGTGATTTGTCTTAATTCCACCTTTGTCTTTTTTCCTCAAGGGATCTTGATGCAGAAATAGCTTATTCTGCTTTTTCTCATCGCAGTTAACTGCAGTGACACATTACTTGTTGGATTCAACTTAATAATAGAAAGATAAAAATACTGTAATCCTTGGCCTTTCAGTTAACAGTAACCCCTCCCAGCCCATATCTGTCTGATTATATTTAATCTGTCACTTGTAGGTAAATCTACATACTTCCAGACTATGGAATCTAATGCTACCAGGCATTTATAAGTACTTGTAACACTGCAGTGATGTTGGTTTTCCCAAATTCATGATTCTATTATACCCAGATAATATGTGTTCTGTATAAAGAATAGTAGACTCCTAAATACAGGTTTCTGATTGGCTAAAAACTTGAATGGGGATTGGTTCAAAAGGAACCAATCCACATAGCTGCTCAAAGGCGGCAAATATTAAATACCTGTCATTGGCTACAAGCCGGCAGAGAAAAACCTATAAAAGGCTGCCACAGCTTGAGCCAATGTTCCATTTTTCAACTGTGTTATAAAATAAAGACTTTGTTGTTGGAACCCGGTCTACCTCGCGTTTTTCCGGACGGAACAATATGAAAGGTCTTATATTTATTTAATGTTCAATTTTATTGTATACATGTTATATTGACAATAAATGTTTGATTGATTAATTATACATACAGATTTTGCAACTTCATGAGGATATCTATGGTTGTACTATTTATGCCCTAGAAAAGCTGTCTGATGTATTATCCCTTCATATTCTCCAGTACTTTACTTGTATAATTCCTTAAAAGAGATGCTGTCCCCACCCATTTATTTTTTGCAGGATTCGTCCTCAGATGCCAAAGGAAAAGATTGAAGGATGCCACATTTGCACATCAGTAACACCTGGAGAACCCCAAGTACTCCTAGGAAAGGACAAAGCATTTACCTATGACTTTGTCTTTGACCTGGACACTTGGCAGGAACAGATCTATACAACTTGTGTAAGCAAGCTGATTGAGGGCTGCTTTGAAGGCTACAATGCAACTGTGTTGGCATACGGCCAGGTGTGTGCCTTTTTCAATCTCCTCACAGTTTCTGTTATGATCTTATCTGAATGGATTGGCTTGGTTAAAGTGACCATGTTTCCTGCTTTATGTCAACTAGAGTACTATATTTCATGAGAAATCATTCTCTATTTGAGGGCTTCTCCAATTAAGTTAAGTTTAAAGATAATAAAGCTCATCAGAAAAGAGCATGACAACCTCTTAAATTTTAGACTTTTTCACTAGAGGGAGAGATACTATAGTTTTATTTGAAATTTAGTATTTAATTATATGTGTCTGTGTATGTAATAAAATAGGCACTTTTTATACAAAGTGGGACCTTTTGTCTTCCTATTTAGCAGTTCTTCAGGGGGAAGCTATATAAGGGGTAACACTAACTCTTACTTAAGAATGAAGTGGCCTTGCCATAAAGTAAGATGAGGAGGGATTGAGATTGTTTATTATGAAGGGGCAGTTTTAAGAAATGAAAAAATTAAAGATCATTAAAGCTATCCAGTGATTGGTATAAATAATGGAACTAAATACTCCTGTACCAATAATTATATGGAAAAATTATTCAGGGCATTGGAAATAATGATGACAATTGGTCTTTAGAATTAGGGAAAAGATATAGAGTAAATACCAGAGTAGAAAGCAAATATATCTTTCCTTATTTAAAACTTACAAAAAACATGCTGCAGTGGATTCGCAGTTAGCTCTGTAGAGTAAGGAACAGTCAAATTTCATGGGGCGAATAGACTTAAGGATGGGGTGTTTAGCTATATATCAAAAAGATCTCTTCAAATATATATCCAGTCCTCAAGTCAATAAAAGAATTTTTGATTAAAAGAGTATTTTGTTGGCATCATCCATCTGGTAATATACAGTTCGTACATAGACATTTCTTCAAAGTTCCATTTTAACAGAGTTGTTATATTGGCACATCTGGGAGAACCTGAATCTGAAGGGTTTTTCCTTCCTAAAAGAAAAACAAAGATCCACCCCCTGCATCCATTAGTCCATCACATGGCCCATTTAAATCTTCATCCCAACTGGAGACATCCCTCCAGTCAATCCCCTCCAGGTGCAGGGCGACATGTCCTTGATTCTCTGAGAAAAAATGTTGTGTCTAATCTTCTACCTCACGATGAAATCCCCCCACCCAAATTTCCAGACAGCCTCGAAGTTTCCAAGTAAAAAATGGTTTCCAAGGCTGACAATCATAGTGCATCGAAATTTTTCTGGATATATCATAACATTTGCTTAGCTCATCTTTTTTTATGACTAGAATGAAGCATACTTTTGGGATTAATATTCTGCTTTTACCTATTTGTATTCTGTCTTCATTTCTCATAGTTTCTAATACTAATTTCATATCCTATTGTGGATATTCTATTGGCTGAGCCTTGTTTTTAATCATATTTTTTTCCAAGGGACTTTTACTTCTTTAGGACCAATGCTTCAGTTTTTGTAGAGCCTTATAAGCCAAATGAGGCTGAGTGCAGTAATAGCATCTAAGAGCAATCTAATGAGCATATGAGGGTTTGAAATTAGTTTTCTCACATTTCAAGCCATGACTTCACACTGGTTCTCACCAGCCCTTGGGAAAGGATAGGAGAGAATTTGAAATGAATTAATTAGTTGTCAGAATAATACATGGTAAATTAATGTTGATAAAAATGGCAGCAGTTGACAAGCTTGCAAATTAGCTTGTGACATTAAATGGCTTTTCATTTTAGAAATTCATATTTCTCTTCTCTCCAGGGCAATGTTATTTTTTATGTTACACAAGAGATACAATATAATGTGGACTCACTTTAGCTAATGAAAAAACTATGACAAATACGTAAAAAGATGTGGCATGAACTAGAATTTTAAAAAACAAGGCAAGGAGTAAATTTTTTAGTGATATTCTGTGTTTGCTTGAAAGACCAACAGAACAGACTAAAGGTACATGCTTTCTTACCTATTTTGCCATGTGACAGTTCCATGAAATACTTCTTCTATCTTTTAGACAGGTGCAGGCAAGACTTATACCATGGGCACTGGTTTTGACATGAATACTTCTGACGAGGAGCAGGGCATAATTCCACGGGCCATCGCCCATCTCTTCAATGGCATACAAGCACGTAAGCAGGCTGCACAAGACCAGGGGGTCCCCATTCCAGAGTTCAAAGTCAGTGCACAGTTTTTGGAGGTAAGTATATTGGTGTTGAAGAGAGTGAGTCTTGACGTGAGAGTGTTTAGAAACTCACTGATAAGGCAACTTGGACTGGAAGGTGGGATGGAATTTCTCTATTTCAGTGTCTGAAGATAAATAGCGAACAGTGATATTAGTTCAGGTACAAGTTAAAGTATTGGGTATTCCTGTATAGTCTCAACAGGTGGCAGCTTTTAACTAATCAACCTCGTGAAATATTGATGGTTGATGTTTGGATAGGAGGGAATATGAATGCCAGTATGCTAGACGAAGAAGTTAAAAAGAAATCCCACACTAAACAAATTCTGTGTTATTGCCAATAAAACTGTATGGTGTTCAGGAAGCCACCAGAACTCAATCTTGACTTGAAGAAGGCCTTATCTTTATCATTCTTATATATATCTTGTATGCAATAAATAACCTGTGAACAGAAATTCTTGACAATAATTGTAAAAAAATGCAAAATACAAACAGCTCTTCTTATAGTTCTCAGATCTCATTAATATTGAAACACTGTTGAGATCTCAGGATTGCCACAAATAATTGTATTATTTACTTACCTGCTTCTGGCTGCTGCAAATGTAATAGACAGAACATTTGTCTTAGTGTTCAGAATTTAGGGGAAGGTTATATTTCATTGTGTGCCTCTCTCTATTTTTATGTCTATAACAACTCCTTTAGGTTTATCCCAATAATGAAATTCTCTCCTTATAAAGAGCACCAAATCTTAAAACCAAAGGAGATGAATAATTTCACACTATCTGTAACAATTACAGAATTTTAAATTTTCTAATTCTTTTATAGGCTTTTTGACATGTAGTAGTTTGACACTTTCTCCCAAAATAAAATACTAAGCTTTTATCTTCAAACATTTATATATCTAAAATTTTACCATTTTGGTTTGTTGTGGAGCAGTTTAAAAAGCAAAACAATAGTTTAACTAGTAGTTTGTTTTTCTGTTTCATTTTTCAGCTATATAATGAGGAGATCCTGGATCTTTTTGATAGCACAAGAGACCCTGAGAATCGCCACCGAAAATCAAATATCAAAATCCATGAAGATACCAGTGGTGGTATCTATACCACAGGTGTTACATCACGTCTCATTAGCTCGCAGGATGAGGTAAGTGATTTAATTTTTGTGCACATAAACTCTTTCTCTTATGTTTCATCTTACTGGAGTAGTTATTAGTTTCTGATTCCATGTTCACAGGTGCTAAAAAAGGTTACATTCTCTTCACTTTACCTAGCAGATAAAATAGATAAAAGTGAACTCGAGTAAACTTGGACAGATGGGTAGTTTTCTGAACAACAGTACTGAATGGAAATGATTTGCCATTAATTTTATTCCCATATGTTTTTCAACTTCCCCATCTAGCCTACAATCCTGGTATTGTTCAGTACTTTCTCATCCATCCAATCAAGCTTATCTTCTAAGTCCAGATAAGATGTTATTACTTAGTCAGTTTCACCTATAAAATATATCTAAAGATTGAGGTAGCAAGCTCAAATTTCCTATCTTTGCAACAAAGTGGTTAGATTATGAAAACCAAGCTTTAATTGAACTGCAATAACTGATTTTGTGTATATGTGGGATTTTGAGATTAGAATTTTTCAACTGTGTTTCAAACTTTAGCTTGGTTGCATTCTGAGTTCACTAGAGTTGTTAACAATCCAACATTCTGTTCAGATTCCAATTGCCATTCATTATTTGGATGGTGTCCATAACAGAACCCAGTTTTTTCAACTATGAAAAATCTCTCTTCATTTTGATTCTCATAATGTGAAACATCATCTTTAGCTTTCCTCGCATTTCCATTTTTACTTTTTGAAGCTCAAATTGTTATTCTTATTATGTTCTAACAACTAGAAATTAACTGATACTGTGTATATTTTGATTGGTTGAAAATATTTCTTAGTTTTAACAGATAACAAGCCTTTGGAAGCTATAATAGAAACTGAAGAGGGTGGGATCGGAAAGGGTCTGCTTACACTTTGTCCTTCTGATTATTCCCCATATGTAGTTAAATGATAGAGGCCCCATAAATCTTTCCTCTTACAGACAGAGCAGCAGCTGGGAAATTGTTTTATTTTTATTTCATTACTTTAACATACATTCCTATCCTGGGAATTTATGTGAAGAATCATCTATATATTTTTGTGGTAAATATAAAACAAAACAAGAAGTGGTTTCTCAATATTAAGACAAAAATCCACACCATTATTTAAAGCCTCTTAAAAACTCACAAAACGCTTATTAAGCATAAAATGAATCAAATCATGCCAAATATTCTTTCATATCCAAAACCATATTAACAAAGTCAAATTCCTGTTCTTGAGTGTTGTTCTTCTAAAAGACACTGTACAGCTGCCATGCACAACTGTATCTTTACCAACCTGATGCACTATTGCTTTACTGGATTTCCGTTCCCTCATTGTCTAGAGAAATTCAACATATCTGAAAAGCATCAGGATGAGAAAAACTGGCATTGAATTTATACATACAGATCCTTCCTTCTTTCCTTCAAATAATGATAGTTCTCCCAGTGTACGATCTTTTTCAGCATACTGAATTGCAAGCAGTGGTGGGTTTGTTTTAGATCCTTGAATGGCATTTCCTAATATTTTGAATCAAAAGAATATCATTACTGAATAACAGAAAGCAGAAATTTTAAAGCAGCTCAATTATATGCATAAATACATATGCATTGAATCTTAATGGACAACCAGCTAAATATGAGCAAGCAGTGTGCAGCCGCTGCCAAAAAAAGCTAATGCAATCCTAAATTGTATTAACAGAGGAATACAATCAAGATCAAGGGAAGTACTAATACCACTCTATAAAGCCTTAGTAAGACCACCACACCGAGAGTACTGTATCCAGTTTTGTTCACCACATTACAAAAAAGATGTTGAGACTCTAGAAAAGTACAGAGAAGAGCAACCAGGATGATTAGGGGACTGGAGACTAAAACATATGAAGAACGGTTACAAGAACTGGGCTTGGCTAGTCTAGTAAAGACAAGGACCAGGGGAGACATGATTAGCGGTCTTCCAATATTTGAAGGGCTGTCACAGAGAGGAAGGAGTCAAGCTGTTTTCTAAAGTGCCTGTAGGCCAGACAAGGAATAATGAATGGAAACTGAACAAGGAGAGATTTAACCTGGAAATAAGGATAAACTTTCTGACAGTGAGAACAATCAACCTTGCCCTCAGAAGTTGTAGGAGTGCCATCACTTGAGACTTTCAAAAAGAGATTGGACTGCCATCTGTCAGAAATGGTGTAGGGTCTCCCGCTTGGGCGGAGAGTTGGACTAGATGACCTACAAGGTCCCTTCGAACTCTGATGATCTATTATCTGTTAACAATTTTTCCATTGTCAAGGGATTAGCAATTTAAAATGTGCTTTTATCAAGGTGATATAAATGTTCTTCTGTTTTGTACATTTTTAGATTTAGCCATTACCATTCAATTTAACATTTAATAATTTCACACAGTGAGAAATTAATTTACTCTGCTATAATCCTAAAATTTTAAATTTCTAGGTACAATTTTCTTCATTTAATCAAGAAAATCAATGTATATTGTCAGAATATTTGGATCTTTGTTTCATTAGAAATAAAATGAAATTGAATGGCCACTTACCATCTTCATTTGGTTGTTATTTATTTCAGAAGTGTCATGCAATTAGACTTCTGCAGAAAGTTCTTTTTAAGTGGGGAAATGCAGAAAAAATCTTTATTCCAGGCCCTTCCACATTGTACATTGTTTACCTTTTTTTCATTGGCTGAGTCCTTAACCTTACAGCTTCTAAGGACCAAGAAAGATACCAATATTATTTCTTTTTTAAAAAAACAAATTTTATTAGTTTTACAATTAAAAACACATCAACAACACATACACAAATGAGAAGACAGAAAAGAAAAGAAAAAGGAGAAAAAAAAGAATAGAAAACAATTAAAAACATTCTCATTTTCGACAGTTTGTAAGATCTTTTCTTCCCTTAATTTATGCCATATACGCACCATTGTCCTTACAAGTGTTTATATATTGCTCATATGAGTTTATCTTATTCTTATTCTTTTTTGCCTTATAATATAGAATCTCTCTTTGTTCTAGCCAATTATACCAACTGTTCCAACTACTATAATATATTGAAGTATCTTTATTGTTTAGTGCCAGAGTTAATCTGTCCATTTCTGCGCAATTAGAAATTTTTTAAATAATAATCTCTTCTGTAGGTATTTGGGGATGCTTCCAACTTTGGGCAAAAACCTAATCTGGCCGCTGTTAGTATATGTATTGTTATATACTTCACTTCTTTTGATAATTGTTTATCAAAAATCCCTAACAGGAAGGATTCTGGTTTGTACTCGATCTGTTCTTTTGTTATATCTTCCAACCATTTTCTAATTTTCTGCCAGTATTTTTGGGCTTCTATACAGGACATACGAAAAAAGGTTCCCTCTTTTTTTTTACATTTCCAGCACTTCGGACTTATATTGGGGTACATCTTCGCCAATCTCGAAGGAGGAAGATACCATCTGTAAAACATTTTATAAGTGTTTTCTTTCTATACTGCGGATTTTGTAATCTTATTGTTTCTACCTCAGATCTTTTCCCATTCTATTAAGGTGATGCTACGTCCTACATTCTTACTCCAGGCTATGATATTCCCTTTGACTATTTCTTCTTCTAATTCTACTTCTAATAAATGATTATAAAATTTAGTTATATTTTTTTTGTCTGGTCCTAATAGAATTTTGTCTAATTGTTGAAGATTATTGTTAATTCCAGATTCTTTCCTATCCTGTTTATAACTACTGTGGATTTGGACGTATATCCACTGATCAATTTTAAATCCCTGTTCTTGTAATTCTTGTCGCGGTTTCAAATTTCCTTGTATATCCAGTAAATCTTTATATTTAATCATTTTAGTAATATCCAAATTGTTTGGATGGATCATTGCCTCCATTGTTGATATCCAAATCGGTACTTTTAAATAATGTTTTTTCCATATTTTTTCCCAATTAGTTAATAATGAATCTCTAATTAAATGTCTATGAAAATATTTATGGCTAACTTTCCCCACATCCCATAAAAAAGCATGCCACCCCTTCTGCAGTTCAAGACCTTCTAAAAATAGAGTTCTCTTATTAGTTAAATTCACCCATTCTTTTAGCCATACTAAAGAGGCAGCAATATAATACAGTTCCCAATCTGGAAGTGCCAATCCTCCCCTTCTCTTCAAATCTTGCATTGCCTTTAAATTTATTCTAGATTTTTTCCCTTGCCAAATAAATTTATGAGTTGTTTTATTAAGTTCTTCAAAAAAATTTTTTTATGTAGTTTGATTGGGATCATCTGAAATAAGTATAAAAATTTTGGAAGAATGTTCATTTTAATGGCAGCAATCCTACCCAATAAAGAAAGTTGTAATCTGCCCCACGATTCTAAATCTTTCTTTGTTTGTAGCAACAATTTTTCATAACTGTTTTCTTTAAGCGTCTTACAATGTGCTGTCAACCATATTCCTGAATATTTAACTTTCTTTGTCACTTGTATTTCCATAGCTTTCTCTAAATCTTTTTTCTGTTTTCCTGTTAATTTTTTAGTCATTAATTTTGTTTTTTTCCTATTAATTTTGAGTCCTGCTACCGCTCCAAATTGTTCTAATTCCTTTATCAATTTTTGTCCTCTTTCTATTGGTTCCTCAATAAAAAAAAACCCATGTCATCGGCAAACGCTTGCAACTTGTATTCTTCTTTTTTAACTTTTAATCCTTTTATCTCTAAATTATGTCTAATTCATATTAATATCATAAATAGTCATTATAATATAAATGTATCATAAATGTATCATAAATAGTCATTATAATATTTTCAAATTTAGTGCCTAAATTCATATTATAAATTTTTTGAATTAGAAATTGCCAATTTAAGTTGTCAAAGGACTTTTCTGCAACTAAAAACATAAGTGCAATTTGTTTTCCAGGGTGGGCTTCATAAAATTCTAAGATATCTACTACTGTTCTTAAATTGTTCCTTATCTGTCTAGTCGGGATAAACCCATTTTGATCTTCATGTATATATAAATTTAAAATTTGTTTTAATCTGTTTGCTATTATGGAGGTAAATATTTTAAAGTCAGTATTTAGCAGTGAAATTGGTCTATAGTTGTTAATATATCTGGGATCAGATTCCTCCTTTGGGATCAACGTAATAAATGCTCCCCTCCATGAGTCCGGCATCTTGGCTGCTGTTCTGCATAACTTGGAAGATTCCAAGTAGTCTCTTCTGATTGGCCAGAAAGGCCAGTACAGGATTGGTTCATTAGGAACCAATCCAAGGAGCTGCTCAAAGGCGGCAAAGTTAAATAAATGTCATTGGCTACAAGCCGGCAGGCAAGCCTCTATATAAAGGGCTGCCGCGGCTTGAGCCAATGTTCCGTTACTGTTTGCTGTTAACTAATAAAGAGTTATTTGTTGGAACCCGGTCTACTGCGTGTCTTTTCCGAACGGAACAGCTGCTAATAAGACATCATTAAAAACTTTCATCATAAGAGGTCCAATTTGTTCTGCAATTACTTTATATAACTCTCCCGGAATCCCATCTGGTTCCGGGTCTTTATTTTTTTTCTGATTCTCTATTGCTGATTTCAATTCAGACCAAGTAATGTCTTTGTTTAATATTTCTACCATTTCTTCCCCAATTACTTTATCTTTAATTTCTTCTAAATAATTTCTTATGTTATCCTCATTAATTTCTTCCTTTTTATATAGCTCTTCAA
This sequence comes from Laticauda colubrina, assembly GCA_015471245.1. NCBI lineage: Eukaryota > Metazoa > Chordata > Lepidosauria > Squamata > Elapidae > Laticauda > Laticauda colubrina. Next base: position 52,377,777 of record BLBF01000020.1, on the reverse strand, counting down.
AGTGTTTATGTACAATTTCTTTTTTCTGTTCTATCTCTTGCTGTGTGTCGCCATTTCCATTAGTTGGTATATCAGTCTCTTGTCTTTCTTTTTCTTTAGTTTATAAGATAACCATCTTCCTGGTTTATTAGCATGCTCAAAGTAGGTTTGTCTGGTCATATTCAAATTTATAATCATTTTGTCTTGGTCGATTAAATTCAACTTATGTTTAGCAATTATGATCTGATTTTGCATTCTTGAATCCTTTGGGGTCTTCTGCATTTGAATTTCTAATTCTTTAATTTGTTGTTGTAATTTATTTTGTTGGGCATATTTTTATTTATTTCTCCTAGCATTATAAGAAATTGTTATACCTCTTATTACTGCCTTCATTGTGTCCCAAATGTTTTGTTTCGTAGTTTCACTATTATCATTTTCTTTTAAGAATAATTTAATTCCTCCTTAAGTTTGTCAATATATTGTTTTTCTCTTATTAATTGAGTATTTAGTGTCCATCTTTTCTTGGGTTTTTTCCTACCCTTCTATATTATCTGAATTGGACTATGGTCTGCCCACTCATTCGGTAAAATATCTATTCCTTTTATCTCATTTGCTACTTCCCCATTCATCCATGCCATGTCAATTCGTGTCCATATTTTATGTGGATTAGAGTAGAATGTAAATTGTTTTTTCTCAGGGTATAATCTTCTCCATAAATCCACCAGATTTAATTCCTTCATCATTTCCTTACATATCTTAGGGAGCTCTCTTTCCCCCTTTTTTTTCATCCCCCCATTACTATGGTCTTTCTGATAATCAGCAATAGAGTTGAAATCTATAATACAGACATTTCTTTTTTCAAATTCTAATATTTTTCGGTATAAATGTTTAAAAAAACTCTTTCTGGTCTTCATTTGGGGCATAAATTACCACAAATAAAATTGAAATAGTATTAATCCTGATCTGTAAAACCAAGATTCTTCCCTCAGCATCTGACCATACTAACTCTGATTTCAAATTTTCTTTAAGATATATTGCAATCCCTTTCTTTTTCCCTTTATCAGCTGGTGCGGTAAATAATTTCCCTAATTTTGGGCAATCTAAAAGTCTTTCATCTACTTTCCTTATGTGAGTTTCCTGTAGACATATTATATCAGCATTTTGTTTAATTAATTTAGTTAATATTCCTTTCCTTTTTATTGTCGAGTTTAATCCATTTATCTTAATTGGTAGAAGTTTCTTTTCATCTTCCATTTAGTTCTCTTTCGCTCTTTGCCTCGTGATAACTGCAGTCTCTTCTTGTCTTTGTTGAGGTGCAGTTTCTTCTCTCTCTTGGTGTCAGTAAGTAGTTTGTTTCTTAAGGTTGCTTCTTTTGTTTCTATGGTAACTTTGGTCTTCTTGTGAATTTGTTTCCAATTCCTCCTTACAACTTTGATCGTCCTGGCCTACTAGTTGTTCATATAATTCTTTGGCACTTTCCATAGCATCTATTTTAATTTTCCTTTCTTTCCATGAGATGAACATCCCCTGTGGAATTAAGCATTTAAATACAATTCTTTTTTGATTTAAGTAGGCTGTTAAAAATTTGTAATCTCTTCTTATTTCCCTTACTCTTCTTGGGATTTGCTTGAGAATCAAAATTTCTTTACCTTTATACTTAATTATTCCATCCCTGGACATCTTAAACATAATATCACGAACGTTCCTTCTCGCAAAGTGTATATGGACTTCTCACGGGCATTTATGATGTCTCTCGTAATTTGTGTTGACTCTATATACTTCATTGAATTCCCTTAATAAATCATCTTTGTCTTTGTCCAATAATCCAGCCAATATTTCCGCCATTAATTGCTCCAGATCTTCTTCCTTGGATTCCTCTAAATTTTGGAATCTCAAGTATGTAGCAGCCTTGTCCATCTTTCGGAAGACTAATGAGTCTTCCATTTCTTTGCTCACATTTTTTAATTCCTCATCTACTCTTTCTAATTTCCTTTCTGTTCGTTCAGTCCTTTTCTCTACTTCTTTTATTGTTACTTCATTTTTTTCCAAGGCCTGTTGTAGTATTCCAATCTTATCTTCTACTTTAGAGATATCCGCTTTCATTTCTGCTTCGCGGAAAGAGACTTCTGGTGGAAAGGCAAGGACGAACAGAGGTGCAGAAGCCCGTCTGTGGTTTCAGTTATCTCTTCTTGCGGTTGGTGCGATCCTTAGAAGGTGCTTGAATCCTGGAGAGATTCGTGTCTGTGTGGGGGATACTTGGGCTGCAGTGTGGGGAAGGCAACTCCCCTGCAGCGAAGAGGAGCCTTCCAGAGCCCAACAAGCAAGATTAGCCTCCTGACAAAGGCAGCTCCAAATCCAGACTGCCATTGAAGCAAAAAGTGAGTAAGTGACAGTTTGTGAGACTGTTGGAGAAAAGTGTGGCACAGGGAACTTAATGGTGAGGAGAAGACTGGCAAGTTATAGTTTTTTGTACAAACCTCTATCAAAAGCCTGAAAAGAAAGTGGCTAAAAAGCAGAGGAGAGAGAAGCGTGGGGGAAAAAGGTCTGGCAGACTGAAGTGAAAGTGTGGATTACAACGATTGAAAGGGAAACCTATGCGGTTTGGAATTTACTGTTTAGAAAGACTCTGATAGTTGAGGAGGAACTGGAATATTTCACTTCATTGTTACTTGGACAAACTCCCTTTTGATAAACTCCCTTTTGATAAACTTCCTTTTGATAAACTTTATTGAAGTGAGGATGAGAAGAGGACTGAAGTTGACAGAGAAGAAACAGTGTGGCGTTATACGAGATATTTAGAAACTCCGAAAATACTGTTAAAAATATATCTAATAGTATCTGTTTAATAGATCTTCTATCCTGTGGGGGAACATTATACTAATTGAAGAGGTGGTAGTATTTGGAAGAAACTAGGAAATTGAATTTAGGAACATTTTTTTTTAAAAAAAAGGTAAATTAGAAGACTCTGGAAATATGGACTAACTGTAGCTATTATTCAGCACTTTTTACCTCCCCACTTCTGGTACGTTTGAAGGGAGGAAAAAAAAATTCCAATCAGAGATGGAGAATTAAAAACTGACTTTTAAAATCCTCCCCCCCCCCCTTTTCCTATTGCTATCCCTTTTTGCATAAATTTGCTCATCTACTTATTTTCTGGTATTATCTCTCCTTTTCTATTTTTTCTTTATAACGAATATAAATTTGTCTTTTGAGGGAAGGAGTATTAATTTCTGTATTAGAGAGTTAAGTATTTGAATTGTTAAATATTTGAAGTAATTTATTTAATTAATTTATTAATAATAGAGATAGTTATATTCAGATTAGATATACAAGGAAAATAATATAGTAACCTTATTTGAGATGAAAATAACTTTGCTTTTGCGTAAGATTATTTGAATTTAAGAATATTAAGAATATTTAATATTTAAAATAAGGTCAGATAAGGTTAGATAAAAACACATTTATATTTAAAATATTTACATTCTTATCAAATTTAAAACTCAAACTTAGTTGGACTGGATATACTACTTATAACATATCAAACTTATATTTATTATATATATTATATAGATTGTAGCATTGTGTTGTATACTGTTGCACAGAAGTTGAATATAGAACCTATAAAATTATATATTTGACTTAGAATTAGGATTTGGAAAAAATACATCCATACATATTCCAGTAATTAATTAAGAATATAACTATTCTTAGTTATATTAATTATTCTTAGTTAAATTATTCTTAGTTAAATTAATTAAGGATATAACTATTTAGTAGAAAGGTGGATAAAGCAATTAGATATTGGTCAACTCTAACATAGACGTTATAATACTGAATGGTAATTTGGGACAATATAATTAATATAATTCAACAACAGAAACAAATTTTAAAAGAAATGACTTCTACAACTACTACAGCTTTAAAAACTGGAAGGAAGACTACCCCGACATTAACAACTACGTTGGCAACAGCTTCGCCCATGGCTCAAAAAACAATAGAAGAGACGCTCCTAGCCGAAAAACCAGCTAATGTCCGAATGCCAACATTCAAACAATTTTGCTAACGTTACAGGAATCAATGACGAAACTACAAGAGACAATGATAAAAAATCATAATGAAACAAGAGCAGATATTAATGAATTAAAAGAAAAGATGGGGATATTATTTCAGCCATTGAGAGAAACACTTTCTTTTTTTCTTCATCCTTGTCCCACATTTGAAAACCCATCCTCTGAATATATCAGGCTTCATCATTATTTGCAATTCAGATCTCTGTCTTAAAAATTTTAATTGAGACTAATTTTATATAATAAGATTTGGAATTAACACATTTGTTTACTATATATTTAGTAACAAAAAGTTGTCCTAATTTTAAATTATATTGCACCATTCCACTCATTCCAATATTTAAGAAAGAAATAAGCATTTGAAATATGTGCATAAATCATGCAAGTCCTTCTGCCAAGATTATGTACTAACAGAAGAAGAGAACATCTTCAAGATATCTTTCAAGTCAAGTAACTTCATTAACCTTGTTTCACCAGATTTGTATTGCTGTTATTTTACTAAAATAAATAATCCAGCCATTTAGGAAACTAACACTTTTTCCTGTGAAAAATGTATAACTCTTCTCTTCAGAAGAAAGTGCAACCTAAATTATGTTTGGATTAGGGAAATGCTTTTGAGGAAAGAAACAAGAGAGGAAAGGATTAAACACTTTCTCCTTGATCACTCTTCACTTGGAAACCCCTTTTAGCTCAGAGAAAGATTTACCTGCATGTAGCATCTAGTTCAGGTTGTATTATTACTGTTTTGTGGCATGTCGGGGAAGATTTTTGCCATGTTTAAAAGTTAGTATAGCATCTTAGAATTAGAATTAGAAGAACTTTATTGTCATTGTACAAGTACTGTGGATGCACCCCAGCAACTGTTCCCAATACAATAAAACCAAAGCGCTTAAAAATGAAGATAAGAAAGATAGAGTACCCATGTCTCCATTTGCAATTTGAGAGTACAATATCTACGAATATACACAAAATATACATCCAACACTGACTGTAACGCTTAGCTGAGTATAATACACAAGAGATGGATTGTCCTGTAATATGTTATTATACATCTGAATAGGGTATTGAGATTTCACATCTTTTCACATCTTAATGAGATAGTGATTTTGTGTTTATTTGTGGTTTGGATGGCCCAGGGAAAGAAACTATTTGTTAGTCTAGTGGTGTGGGATTTTATTGACCTAAAACGCCATCCAGATGGCAGCAGGTCAAAAAGATAATTGCCAGGGTGTGAGGGGTCTTCTATAATGGCCTTGATTCTGCTTTGGCAGCGGGTCCTGGCTAAGTCTTCCAGGGAGGGCAGAGGGCAACCAATGATCTTTTGAGCTGTGTTTATCACCCTCTGTACAGTTTTCCTGTCTTCAGCTGTGGAGCCTGCATACCACACACCCAGACAATATGTCAGAGTGCTCTCCACAGAGGCTTTATAGAAAGCCAGCAACAACTTCTTATCCAGATTGTTCTTGAGATCCTGCAGGAAGTGCAGCCGTTGCTGAGCCTTCTTTACTAGGGGACCAGGAGATATCAGCTGAAATATGGATGGCAAGGAATCTGATCATAGGGACAGTTTCCACTCGCTCTCCGTTGATGATGAGTGGGCCGTGGTCCTGTCCATGTCTCTTGAAGTCCATAATCAGTTCTTTGGTTTTATGGGCATTATTTAAGCAAGATGGAACAGTATTTTTCCTTTACACGTGTGTGTGTGTCTTTGTGTCTGTGTGTGAATGGGGCTTGCATCTAGTCTGAAAGCATATCCTTTCTCCCATTGCAGCTGATCCAGTGCCTGAAACAGGGAGCTCTCTCCCGAACCACAGCCAGCACCCAGATGAATGTCCAAAGTTCCCGCTCCCATGCTATCTTTACAATCTACCTTTGCCAAATGCGTGTCTGCTCTCCTGTACATTTGGTAAGGCCATAAGGACGGGGTAAGTTAGATCAGACAGGATCACGTCTCTTGCCCCTTTGCTATCAAATGGAAAGGATGGAATTTTTGGTGGCAGAGATTTAGTGTAAGAATTAGAGATTCAGCAAGATCTTTGAGTGGAAGTAGTGATTGAGAACTTGGGAGCTTGAATCAGTCTCATTATCTCAGAAGAGAAAGTATGGCTTCTCATGCCAACAGCAAGTTAATTTTTCATTTTGGGTTTTATCATAATATAACTATAATTGATATTTTATGTGGTACTGGTACTAGCAAATTATATCATGTAACCTAATTCTGGGACTTGTTCTTATTACAGGTGAATGGAGACACAAATAGTCTTCTGGATGGATCCCAGCCTACTAGTGAATATGAGACCCGAACCGCCAAATTCCACTTTGTTGATTTGGCTGGCTCAGAGAGATTGAAACGAACTGGGGCCACAGGCGAGAGAGCAAAAGAAGGCATCTCTATCAATTGTGGTTTGGTATGGTGGATTGCTTTTAAGACTGAATTTTGGTTGTAGTTTAATGATGTTTTAAGTATATAGTTTTTTTTTTAATTATTTTCTGTTAGTGAATCTCTATTGGTGAGTTGTGTTTGCTCCCTTGAGCATTTTTGCTTGGATAGAATGGTGGGATATAAACAACAAATGGGTGGTGAGGAAGATAGGCCCAGTGGTGGGATTCTACCAGTTCACACCTATTTGCTAGAACCGGTTGTTAATATTCTAAGCAGTTCGGAGAACCAGTTGTTAGAAGAAATTACTGGCCTAATCCTGTAAGGAAGGCAGGAAGGAAACATTCTGGTGTTGCTTACAGAAACTGCCTCTCCGTTAACCCTTATTACATTCTTGGCAGGACTAGACTTCCTGTCTCTGGAACTTCTCTGAAGTTTTTTCCCCCTCCTTTGCTGGTACTTTGCTTGTGTGGAGTGACCATTCAAAATTACAGTGGCACTGAAAAAAGTGTCTTATGTCCATTTTTCACACTTACAACTGCTGCAGCATCCCCACAGTCATGAGAGGTCAGGCGAGGAGATGTGTGCCTTGATGTGAATGATATTGAGTTGGCCACACCCAGCCAATAACATGACCACCAAGCCACGTCCACCTAGTCACATGACCACCAAACCATGCCCACCAACTAAGCCACGCCCACAGAACCGGTTGTTAAAAAATTTGAATCCCACCCCTGGATAGACCCCTTAATAGTCAGTCCAGTGTCTTGTGATTCAGGGCACTCTCTTGCACAGCCACAAACTTTGCTCCACAGACTCTCACAATCATTTTGAAAAGAACCCTCTTTACAGTCATCTCAGAATATAAAGAACACTAGAAATGCTCACTAGTGCTCTGTCCAGTGGGCAAAAAAGTAGCACAAACATGTTCAGCCAGCACCCCGCCTCTCATTCTTACTTCATTCTGAGTTATAAAAAAAAAAAAAACAGGAAGGAGGACAAAAAAGCAAAGTGACACATTTTCTTAAATATGTCCTTGAAATACTGAGGAGTCATTTCAAGCTATTGGCTATATGGAGGGAAGAGTCAAGGAGCTAGGATGAGGTTGCCCACTCCTAAACTCTGAAGTCTATGGTATGAAGCTAAAATTGCAGTAACTCGTTTTATCCTCTAGAAACCAATCAGCTATGCCAGAAATCAATCAGCCATGCTGCTCAAACAAGACTCTGGAGCATGATTGTGCGGGCGTTGAAACTATTCAAGAGTGTTGTAAAGTTTTCATGTGGAAGTTCCCTCAATAGTTTAAGGTCCTCCACAAAAATGAGTTTGGACATATTGATTAAGAACTGAGCTGTTGATAACATGCAGGTTTCATAAAAAGGAATTGCCTATGAAATGTATTGTATATTGCTTCTGGAGGGCAGAGTTCCATTTACTGGAATAGCTGCAAAAGAATAATTTGGTCTTTACAAAAATATGAAAGTTTGACTAATTTCTGTTATCAATCAGTAGCTTTGACATTTAGTTAAAGGGCTGAATCATGCATTTCTTTTTCATGTCAAATCCTAACACAGCTGCAAGGTATATTTGAAAATATAAAGTATGAATGTGACATTGACTTTTTGAAACAGGCATCATATAATATCCTTGTTGCAATTTTTTGTAATGTATATGCATAGCATCAAGCAGTATTATTTGACCATGACCTTGTAAGTTAGGTGTTATCTTGCCAAATAGTGAAAGTATTAAATAACAAAAGGGAAATAAAAGATTAAAGTAATAATGCTCAGGATCCTTCTGGAGGTAAAAGAATCAAGAAGAAAACCAGAATTCCACTGGAAGTCATATATAAAACATAAATATTTGACCAATTTTTTTGAGCCATGGTTTTTACCAAATACAGTTTCCTCATAATTGAGAGGATTGGGAATTTTTAATTAGAAGAGAATCTTTGAATTGATGTATGTTTCATAAATAAAAAGGTGGCTTTATGTAGTTCAATGAAGGTGGATAACTAGTCTAGCTGCCTTTTTTAAAAAAATTCATATATCACAACCCTGTAATGGAAAAATGATGTCATTTTATCAGTCTGATCTTATTTTAAGTGGGGAGAATCCACTTCCCAGCCAATGTGTGTTATAATCTAATAAGCAGAGAATGGAAGGAGGATAATAGTCTGGAGTTCTGATGGTTATCTGAGAAAAATTTATGGAGTAACAGCTCCAAAATAAAGGCAATAGGAAACAAAGGCAATTTAATTACTGACTTTTCTATTTTTCTGACAGCTAGCATTAGGAAACGTCATCAGTGCCCTTGGGGATCAGAGCAAGAAAGCATTGCACGTGCCCTACCGAGATTCAAAATTGACCCGGCTTCTCCAAGATTCACTTGGTGGAAATAGGTAAATGGAAATAAATATTAATAGAGCACCTTATGCCAGATCAGAAGTCCACATAAGCATCGATATGGGGTTGCTGCCGTTGAGAATTTTTAATAAAAAGACTGCTCATGTAAGGCCACAGAAGTCAGGAGGAGGTCACCAGAGGTGCTTGAAAGAATGGATCCAAATTTTGGCAACAAAATCTTCTCACAACAAATTTTTGTAATCTATAAATAGTCTTTGACTCACTCAAAGCTACAATGGCACTGAAAAAACTGACTTAGGACAGTTTTCACATTTATGACCCTTGCAGGATCCCCATGGTCAAGTAATCAACATTCAGACGTTTAGTAACTGATTCATATTTATTACAGTTGCAGTATTCTGGGGTCATGTGATCACCTTTTAAGAAGCAAAGTTAACGGGAAAATCAGATTCACTAAACAACCATAATGACTAAGTTAACAACTGCAGTGATTCACTTAACAACAATGGCAAGAAATGTCATAAAATGTGGTAAAACTCATTTAACAACACTCGCTTAGCAACATAAATTTTGAGCTTAATTGTGGTCATATGTCAAAGACTACCTTGGATCTGAAATCTCTTGCTTCCTATTCATTATTAAGTGGATTGGTTCAATCATTCACCGATAATCTAGAAGAACTATGTTTTTCAGAATTATGTGGGGTCCTTACATGTAGATCTTCATCCTATATACATAGTTTGGAGCATATACTTGTTGAACTGCATTCCCAGATAAACATGTTTGGAAGAAGTCAATATTAAAAATGCTTTGCTTTGTTATTCCTATTTGGGCACAACTGACACTACAGTGAAGGGTTTATTTTGAGTCTTTCTATTCTCCTTTTTTATAGCCAAACTGTGATGATTGCCTGTGTGAGTCCTTCAGATCGAGATTTTATGGAGACCCTGAATACTCTTAAATATGCCAACCGTGCTCGCAACATCAAGAACAAAGTGGTGGTGAATCAGGACAAGACCAGCCAGCAGATCAGTGCCCTGAGAGCTGAAATTGCTCGTCTCCAAATGGAACTTATGGAATATAAGGCAGTAAGTAGAAGCCATGAGCAACTGCTTGTTACTTGGAAATTAATGTTTATTCCTAAATCAAATACAGACTTCTATATTAGAAATATCTCTGGTGATTCAATATCCTTTTGAGTCTTTGATGTTTTATATAATCCTACTTAAATACTGCTTCGAAAAACCCCAAGCCAATTTTTATATGAGCTCTGTTTCACTCTTTTTTAGCATTTCCCCTTCTGCAATGGAATCATATGTGAACAGTCAGAAGTGTTTCTGACCTCTCTTCAAAATGTATATATTGATGACCTATAATGCAACTAGTGAACCCAGAAAAAGCCAGAGTTGACTTCATTTTTCTCCCCGCGCCTCTTTTTAGGAGATCCCAGGGTGAAATACTTGCATTTGTTAGGAGTGAAACTTACATGTGGCCTAATTGGAGTACATTTTCCTCTTGGTGTAAATAGATAAGTCAAGGGCATGGTTCATGGAGGAAGATAATGTTTGAAGTTCAGGATTAAAATATCCCCTGGCCAATAAGAGCAGAGCTGAAAGTACATTCCAAATTTTCTCATCTGCCAAACATTCTCTCTGCTCTCTCCAAATATTTTCATGGAATTGGGAATTTAAAAGATGGGACTTAAAAGGCTACTTCTGTATTTTCACTAAATATGTGAATATTCAAAAGTGTACTAATGTATTCCTCCAAACTCATTGACTGTGTTTGCACATAATACTTAAGATTTTTTTAACCATGTTGATCAAGTCTTTTTTGCCAATGAATCATTGCTAAATCCAAATCAGATTGTATTACGCCATTGTGTTATTTGTGAAGTAGGTCACTGAATATCCTGCGTTCCCAGTGAATTGCTAACTGTAACAATGAAGGAATTGTATCAACTCTGCTCTGCCATGTAAAGCTCATGTCACACTGCACCAACGGATGGAAAGAGGATGTACAATGGAGGAAAACGCTTGCCATCCGTTGGTTAACGCGATGCATCCGTTCTGTACTCACTGCGTGCGTGATTCATACGTTCTATCCGTCCAGCATCCGTCTACTGAGATTTCATCCACTCAAAAAGTTTTGAGCTGCACAAAACTTTTTGAGCGGATGAACTTTCCGCTGCGTCCGTTCTACATCCGCGACACATACGGGGAACAAACGTTCTACGTCCATCATCATCCATTACACGTCCGCTGTATCCGCTCGGCATCCGCTGCGCATCCACGCAACCTGCATCTGCTCCAGCGGAAAACGGACACAGGGAGGAAGCGAAACGGACGCGGAATGTCCACGCAGCGTTAGTAGCATGGACATAGAAAGGATGAAAGCGGATGCAGCTTGCATACAAAGCATTAAAACGGAAAAAACATTTGTATAGGAGACATATCGAGGATATGTCTGGAGGATGTCTAGAGGATGGAGAAGGACACCTAGTGGAAAACCGATATTTCCTATAAAAAGGGGGAGGAAATCACCTGGATCTCACTTTCAGTCCAGCAGTCCTGGTGTGCAGACCTCTTCAACCTTGCTCTTGCTCTTGCTCTTCCACAGCATCCAGTCATCTCCACCATGGATCATCGCACACTCCTTTTGGTAGCCGCCATCATTCTACAGCAGTGCCAAGCCCTCTTCAGGCTCTTTCACCTGTTCTACGCAAGGAAAAGGAGGCATCCAAGAAGTGTGTGGGTCCGAAGATGGATCGTGAGAAGAGCGGAGTATGGACTGTTTGACAAGCTGATGGTGGAGCTGAGGAACGAAGACCCTCGTCCATTCCAGCACTTCATGAGGATGCCACCAGCCATGTTTGATGAAGTTGTGGAGCGGCTGAGATCCAGGTTGACCAAGGCAAACACCAACTTCCGGCCCAGCCTGGACCCTGGGCTGAAGGTGGCACTGACTCTGCGCCACCTGGCCTCTGGGACCACGTACAGGAACATGCAGTATGCCTGGAGAGTGCCACACAAGCACGGACGGAGAAAAGATGAAAGCAGATGCAGCTCGCAAAGAAAGCATTTAAAACGGAAAAAACGTTCGCAGAGGGGACCTATGTCGGATATTAAGGATGTCTAGAGGATGCCTAGAGGATGCAAAAGGACACCTAGTGGAAAACCTATATTGCCTATAAAAAGGGGGAGGAACTCACCTGGATCTCACTTTCAGTCCAGCAGCCCTGCGGTGTAGACCTCTACAGCCTTCATCTGGCTCTTGCTCTTCCAAAGCATCCATTGATGTCCACCATGGATCGTAACACAGTCCTTTTGGTAGCCACCATCGTTCTGCAACAGTGCTAAGCCATCTACAGGCTCTTTCAACTGTTCTACGGGAAGAAAAGGAGGCGGCCAAGAAGCGTCTGGGTCCGAAGATGGATTGGGAGAAGAGCAGAGAACAGACTGTACAACAAGCTGATGGTGGAGCTGAGGAACGAAGACCCTCGTGCATTCCAGAACTTCATGAGGATGCCTCCAGCCATGTTTAATGAAGTTGTGGAGCGGCTGAGACCCAGGTTGACCAAGGCAAACACCAACTTCCGGCCCAGCCTGGACCCTGGGCTCAAGGTGGCACTGACTCTGCGCCACCTGGCCTCAGGGACCACCTACAGGAGCATGCAGTACGGCTGGAGGGTGCCACACAACACCATCAGCATTGTGGTCAGAGAAGTGGTGCAGGCCATCATCGAAGAATACCTGGAGGAGCTCCTCCAGTGTCCCTCCACTGAAGAAGGCTGGAAGAAAGTTGCAGAGCAGTGGTATCAGAGGTGAAACTTCTCCCACACCGTTGGAGCCATAGATGGCAAGCACGTGGCCTGCAAAGCTCCAGCCAAGTCGGGGTCCACTTATTTCAACTACAAGGGCTTCTTCAGCATCATCCTCTTCGCCATGGTCGATGCTGACTACAAGTTCATGTACATCGATGTTTCAGGCAACGGCTCAGCTTCAGATGCCCAGGTATACAACGCCAGTGACCTCAAGGAGGGGCTGGAACACAACCTCATCGTGGGCTTCCCAGATCCAGACCCCCTGCCCAAGGACACACAAGATGTGCCCTACTTCATTGTGGGTGATGACACCTTCTCCCTCAGAACCTACCTCATAAAGCCGTACACTTCAAGATACCTCACCCGTGAAGAGAGGATCTTCAACTACAGGCTGTCCAGAGCAAGGCGGGTGGTGGAGAATGCCTTTGACATCCTGGCCAACAGGTTCCAGGAACTTCTCACCACCATGCAGCATCGCCCAGAGACTGTGAGGAACATCATGGAAGCTTGCTGCATCCTGCACAATCTCATGCGCACCCGCTACCCAGTGTTGCAGAACAGGCTCATGGACCGCCAACAAGGCAATGGGGACATGGAGCCTGGGGAATGGAGGCAACGACTAAACCTGATAGACACTGTGGATGTGCCAGGCCCCAACAGAGCTTCACATGAAGGGAAGAAGCAGCGCAGCCTCCTGAAACACTGGTACAACTCTCCAGCTGGATCAGTGGAGTGGCAAGACAGGATGGTAGATGCTTAATGGATGCTTCCTTGAGCTTGTCTCATGACACTGATGAGATTGTGCCATGTATGTTGAGTGGCCCTACAATGAACAGGGCATTTAATAAAGAGTTGTGTTTATGTTGAAATGTGTTGATCAATGATTAAATTGTTATTGATAATAAAGGCCCATAGGTGTGGCACCTGGGAGGGTGGACCATACAGTCCCACTATGCTTATCTATCCCACAGCTATTACCCATCCCACAGCTATTACCCATCCCACAGCTATTACCTATCCCACAGCTATTACCCATTCCACAGGTATCCCTGCCCATTCCACTGCTATCCTTACCCATCCCACAGCTATCCATCCCACAGCTATCCTTATCCATCCCACAGCTATCCATCCCACAGCTATCCTTATCCATCCCACAGCTATCCTTACCCATCCCACAAGCATGCAAAGGCTTAAACCATTTATAAAAGTTTCCACCAAGACTTTATTTAGTGAAAGAACTGAACCAAGTGTGTGAAGTAAAGATAACCTTTATAAATAACAAACTGTAGGACTTTATTAAAAAAGCAAAATGAACCAAGAAAAGTGTCCCAAGCAAAGATAAAGTCAACAGGTAACAACCCAGTCTCTGGCACTGTTCTCAGTCACTCTGAGGCATGCCCATGGTCTCAGGGGTGAAGGGTCCAGGGGCTGTGGAGGTGGCAGTGGCTGGAGTGCTGGTCTGAGGCGCCATTGGGGTGCTTGGCCCCAAGAGGACAACAGGGGATGGTGTGTGCAGGAAGCTCTCAGAGAGCTGGCTCAGTCCCGTGATGTTGAGAGGCCCTTCCTCCAGGACATGGGATGTCAGTCCCAATACTGATGACAGATGTTCTGAGGCTGGGCTTGGCTGTGGGGTGGAGGAAGGAAGAGTGTAGTGGGGCTGTCTTGTCTGCAGCTGAGCGAGGTGAGGCATCAGTGGCATCTGTGACATCGGTGGCATTTGTGGCGTTGGTGGCATCTGTGGCAGGCGAGGAACCTGTGCCTGGACTGGGAAGGGCTGCCTGTGCTGCTGGAAGTCCTGGTATCCGTATCCTTGGTAGGTGAGGGGCTGTTGAAAGCCTTGGAAGGGCTGTGACATCGGCTGGGGTGGAGGAGCAGACCTGGAGTGGGTCAGAGCAGGTTCAGCTGGGCCTGGAGGGTGGTGCAGAAGACCTGTGACCCTCTCCTTGATCATCTGGTACTGGGCTTCGGGCATTTCCATGAGGGTCTGGTTCACGTAGGTGAGGAAGGGCTTTCTGTTAGAGGATGGAATCTCGAAGTGTACTCGCTGAGAGAGGAGATCTACGCTGCTCTTGGTGGTGTCCCTGATCTCCAAGAGGACAGTGTGGCTCTGCCCCTCTGCCTGCTTTCTGTGGAGGTGAAGCTGGGGGTGGGTGTGGGTTGGTCTCTGGTGGCCGCGGCCTCTTCTTGCTCCTTCTGCATCAGGGGATCGTCCATGTACTCCGGCATGGGGTGTGCAGCTGTTGGGGGGGTCTCCGTCATGGGGCGCTCCAAAGATACCTGCCTGGACACAGGAGCTGACTCTTGGCCAGAAGAGGACTGGCTGTCTGTGGGCTGCCTGAGAGAGAGGTTTGACAGAGGGGCTGCTCCTCAGTGGCAGACCTCACCCTCCAGGAAGCTGCACTTTGCCATGACATAGGTCTCCCAGTTAGTGAGCTTGACCGCAGCCTGGCCAGACTTCTTCAGGTGCAGCTTCCCATACCAGGTGTGCATGTGCTTCCACCACCCCAGGAGGACATCTGAAGTGTAGCCCAGGCTCTCCACCTTCTCTCTCCAAGCCACCTGCTTCCGCTTGGTGTCTCGATAGAGCCTGTGTCCCTTCCTCCAGAGGTACTCGTTCTCCCTCAGCCATTCGAGCACCTCCTCCTCATGTTTCTCTGCAATGGAGTACTGTCTCCTCTCCCCCTTTTCGCGCGATTGCCTCTTCCTCCCTCTGGCAGGGCCTTCTGGGCCCTCATCAGCAGGGCTTTGAGGTTCTAGGGGCTGGTCCACCACACCACCACCAGCAGCAGCAGTAGCACCAGCAGCACCAGCAGAAGCACCAGCAGCAGCAGCACCAGCAGTAGCACCAGCAGCAGCAGCACCAGCAGGACCAGCAGCAGCACCAGCAGAGTCAGCACCAGCAGAAGAACCAGCACCAGGAGCAGCACCAGCAGAGTCAGCACCAGCAGAAGCACCAGCACCAGGAGCAGCAGCAGCAGCACCAGTACCAGGAGCAGCAGCACCAGCAGCAGAAGAAGCAGCAGCACCAGCACCAGCAGCAGAAGCCCCAGCAGAAGCAGAGTCAGCGCCAGGGGGTGGGATGGTGGTCCTGTCCTTCTTGCCAGGCCTGGCAGGAGTAGACACAGGCTTCCTCTTCTTCCCCATGGTTGTTGGCTGAAGTGTCTGGTAGCAGGTCTTTCCTCTGAATGGTGACCTGCTTGCGAGCTGCTTCCCTTTATATCCGCGGGGCTGACGCAATGCATCCTCCCCGCATGCGCAGTGGACGCTTTGCATCCGCTAGGCATCCACTAGGTGTCCGTGATGCATCCGCTGTATCCGCTCGGCGTCCGCTATGCACCCACTCCTTCCGCTGCACGTCCGCTTCGCTGTTCTCCCACGGAAGCCCTGCGGATGTGTCATCCGCTTCCCTCCGCTTCCATCCGCTAGGCTTCCATTGAGCATCCGCTTAACATCCTCGCTACGTCCTACCCACGTCCAGTCCTTTCCATTGTTGTCCGTTCTCTTTATGCAAATTTGAGGCACTTTTGAGAGCGGATAACAACGGATGGAAAATTTGCTCGTCTGCTGTGTCCTTTTTACGTATGTTTTGCATCCGTCGGCCGATGTGACCTAGCCTTAACTAAGAAGTGGGCTTTATGAAGTGTCAGAGGAGAGCTTTGCTTTGATTGAGGTTCAAATAATAAAGCACCCTTTTGATGTGTCTCCAAGAAGTGAAATGAAGCCCCACTTGTAGCCTCTGCACATTGCTGCTAAATTTTATCATCTTGGTGACTTCACTGGCCTTAAATCTTTTCTGCACACTTGCATGCACCAAAGAGATTTCTGCAGAGCAAAGGAGAGCAGCCCAAGGCTGTTGGTTGGAGGTTTAGCTAACTTTTTCACATCAACACTTCAAAACAGAAATGTTTTTGAGCTGAGGAAGCTTCACAATGTCTGTTCTTCAATTTACCAGATCTAGCTATTTAGAAAGATAGTGAAGGTAATCCTCGACTTAAGACCACAATTGAGTCCAACATTTCTGTTGCTAAGTGAGACATTTTGCCCCATTTTACAACATTTCTTGTCACAGTTGTTAAATTGTTAAATGAATCACAGCAGTTGTTACATGGTTATTAAGTGAATCTGGCTTCCCCATTGACTTGATTTGTCAGAAGGTTACCGTAACTAAAAATATTTCTTTGGTCTTTTTAGTTACCAGCAGAAAGGGAGTGGGGAAAGTAGTGCATTCCTTAAATGTTTCAGATAATTGCTAGGCAGCCAAAGCTGTTGGCGTGTAAGATTATTATTGGAGAGCATGATTGACGACTCTTGGCTATGGATGTGTCCCATTGAAGAATATACATCCAGAGGGTGGGGGGAAGACCAGGTCAGGAATGAAATGAATGATGTGTCTTAGAGTCGGCTGCACCCAGGTAATGCCAACTTGGTCACTCCTAATAAATCATTTTTTTTTTACTCTGAGAGATGTGGCTAGAGACCTATGATTTGAATGGGGGTGGTTTGATGGAGCCTTGACAGTTACAAAGGCTGATCACATGACCCTGGATACTGTAACCATCATAAATATGAATCAGTTGCCAACCATCTGAATTTTGATCACATGACCACAGGGATCTTGCAATGGTTCTAAGTGTCAAAAATAGTCTTAAGTCACTTTTCAGTGCCATTGTAACTTTGAATAGTCACTAAATGAATTGTTGTAACTTCAGGACTACCTGTAAAAATAAATATATTCTGAGTTTACAGTCAACGATTATCCTGTTTTCAAATTTGGCAAACACTTATGATGCTTATATGCAGATTTATTTATTTAAGTTGTATTTTGTTTTAATGTTATGTCTATAACCTCCTGTGCAGATTTCACAATCAAAAACTAAAAATACAAACAGAGACATACATCTTGTCTACTACTTCTATAATTTATTGTCTGTTCAAAAGGATATATATGAAAGGCACCCTATTTCAACATGCATAAGTATAAATACCTCAGTACCAGAATATGATATAGTTTTGCACGATAACTTCTACTCTCACAGAATAACCAACTGACAGCTTTTTGTTCATTTCAACCTTCCTCATTGTTTTCTCCCCACCTCAAAGGGTAAGCGTGTTATTGGAGAAGATGGCTCTGAAGGCTACAGTGATCTGTACCAGGAGAATGCCATGTTGCAGAAGGAAAACACCACTTTACGTATGCGGGTGAAAGCCATGCAGGAGGCCATTGATGCAATCAACATCCGTGTCACCCATTTGATGAGCCAGGAAGCCAACCTGATTCTTGCCAAGGCAGGTGAGACTGTAAGAGCCAGCTCAAAACCCACCATAGAGTGAACTCTGTAGACTTCTTCAGTAACAGTGGAACCTTTGAATTTACAGAGTTCCTTCACTAAGGAACAGATTACATGTGACATCACTTATATATTGAGACAAATATGCTTAACCTGGGTTCATTGCTTTTGGAATAACAGCTACTTCAGAAGCATTTATTTATTCAGTTTATAGAGCTACATACACAACCTGAAACTCAGGGCAGAGTACACAATTAAAAACAACAAATTACAATCATCAAAGAATAAAATATAATAAAACATGCTAGAGGCAGCCCAGATAACATAAATAATCAAAAAAAGTCTCATAAAACTCCTCCCCCTTCCCCCTCCCCCTACTCCTCCATCATCATCATCATCATTTGGGTATTCAGAGTTAGAAGGCAGACTGACAGCCCAAAGAAGCAAGAACAATATGTAGAGTTACTTCTGAATAATTCCTTTTTTTGTTGTTATCACAATAGAGATATGTGGACTGACAAAGAAATCCTCCTCTTTCTTTTTTTGCCTCTCCCAAATGCTGTTACTACAAAACAAACTAACAAAAACTGTGGAACATATTTGTTAGGTAGAGAATCAACCCAATTTTATCTCAAAAAACCTGATGAGGGATTCTAATTGGATAAAATTCTGGATTGATGGGAGCCTCACTAGTATTTTTCCTCCATATTAAAATAAGTTAACTAAATGATTAGGATCATTGCCTATACGTAGTGTTCCTAGTAATCAAAATTTATTATGTTTTCTTAGGATATTTTTATCTAGCTTTTTCTCTTAACTGGATTACTTCAGTTTTAAAAGTTGTTTTTGTTATTGTAGTTGATATTTTTTGTCTTATTTGTACCTTTTTCCAGGTGATGGTAATGAGGCTATTGGTGCTCTGATACAGAACTACATCATGGAAATTGAAGATCTCAGGTAAACAGAAACTTTTTTATTTATGTTCAGGGTTTTTTTGGTGGGTCGGTGGGAGCTAGAAGCCATATTCAGATTTGGGAGAGGAAAAGTTCTGGTATAGAAGAAAAGTTAAAACACATAGAAATTAGTAATTTCTCAGAAGTTATAGAAAGCGTAGATTAAAATGCCTAAGAATTTCTTCACACTACACAAAGTTAATAGACTGAGTTTCACATTTGTTTTGGTGATACCCAAAATGGTACCAGCGCAAAAAAGCAGCAGGTTGTACATGCCCAAAAGATGCAGCAAGGACAGCAGGCATAAATGCAGGGACATACAAATGGAACAGCCATAATTTCATAAACTCACAATAAGCAGATTTCAGTGTCATCCAGGCATGCAGGTGAAAGAAAGGCAGAACTATTGCATTTGTATAGAAGGATATAGATGGAGTAAGACAATACAAAATAAATGTTTAACATTGACAGTTCCTATAAATATACATCTAGCACAAAGGCACAATTGCCAATTTTTTAACTGATAGATAAGATTAAATCTTCCTCATTTGCAGAACTCCAAAAGTTTAAGTTTTCGGGTGCCTGAGGTTATGTTGTAGGACATCTTGAAACTTGTATTTACACTTGAAAACACAGAAAAAAGGAATCATGCTACATTTTGATCACTGCTGAATTCTTATGAAAGATAATTCGTTGATGTTTGAATCAGTCCTTGATATTATTAGACAATTTATGCAATGCAGTCTGTTTTCTATGATCTTGAGAATCTGAGTAGGATGAACTTTTAATATTTATTTTATCCTTTTAATTTTTTTTTTATTTTTGAATTTTCTGCTATATAAATGAATTTATGGAGGGGCATATTTTGGATCATATGTAATATAGTAATCTTTTGAACTTAGAATATCAGGAGATTATGTCATTTTAAAAAGGTATTGTGTTCTTTCATGCTTCTTGGGCAAATAAATTATCCCTACCAGAGTACTTCAAAGAAGTTTGTATCTAATTAGGTGGATGATGTGGTTTTGTGTGTGTGTGTGTCTACATGTGTCTCCTTTGTAGGACAAAACTCTTAGAGAGTGAAGCTATGAATGAATCACTACGCCGCAATCTAAACCGGGTTTCAACAAGGCTGCCCTATTCCCTGGGCTTATCACCAGGGATTGGATTGGGAGATTCACATTCCCCTGTCCCCTCAGTGGAAGCTGAAGCCACTGACGTTTTACAGTGGGCCAAGCAAGATGTTGAGAGGCTGAAGAAGGAAACAAAACTGCGAAGAAAAAGGTACACCATATTTCCCATTTCATAAGTGCCACACTCTTTATAACAGAGTTGGGATGGCTCATCCCCCCCCCCCCTCTCTCTGTCCTTCCTATTCTGTATCAATTCTTGCATCTCAGCAACCATTATTGAAGACTGAATCTACCCGGAGTCACCAATGTATGAGTTGGGTGGCTATATAAATTTATTAAATAAAAAAAATGTAATCAGAGGAACGAACATGGTGGTGTAGCGGTTAAAAGAACTGAGATAGAGTCTGTGAGCTATAATTCCTCCTTGGGCATGACTAAACAGGGTAACTTTAGGTCTGTCGCTCTCAGCCCTAGAAATAAGCAAACAGCAAACTACTTCAGAAAATCTTGCCAAGAAAGCTATATGGATTTATCCAGGCAATTGCCAGGAGTTAAGACTAACTTGGGCATGGGCATACAGACATACAAATCAGTGATGCAGCAAAGAAAATTGCTGGAGATCCCTGCTTTGGGATTTATTTCAATTAAAATGATAAAATGTAGGGCCATGGTGATTGGCAGGATTTCTTATTCTGGGTCCTGAATTGTGTATTTATGAGGGTTTGAGCTATCTATCATTTGTTCCTCCTTTGTATAGGAAAGCAGTGACAGAAAAAAAATCAAACAGAGTTTTGATACCACATTTTTTCTGTTTCTTAGATCCCTAGAGTAGCAATTTAAATGCTAATTTATTAATCAAATAGATTTGAATCTCTAATTAAAACATTATAGGTTGTGTTTCAGCTGGCTGAAGAACTTTTACTGAAGTTCAGTGTGTTCTGCAACAAGCAATAAACACCATTGTGCCCTATGGCATCACTCCCATGTAATTATGCATACACTGTACTCATACTGATATTTATAAATTAGGTTACCTTATCACTTAGGTATCTTGTCATTCTGCTTGTCTCTATGCTCACTCTTGTGATAACAGCTTCTGCTGTTATTGCTAGACTGGTATACGTAGTATAAAGACCGTAAGTACACATGGGTCTGTCCTGCTGAAGGCTTTGTAAAGGTATTGTCAAGAAAAGGGACTTGGCCAAGATCTATAAAAAGATTAATATTTAGACTGACTATCCTGTTGGTGTTTTTCATTATTGATATAAATGAAAGCAATGTTCTTTTGATAATAATGATATCAACTCTGATGGTGGATCTTCTGCCTTTTAGGCTGAAATCTTAAAATAAAAGAAATGGCCAAAAAACAAAACAAACACTGACATAACATTAACTTCTCTTTGATAGCCCAGAGAAAGAAGGGTTTAAAAAGCGTTTAAGGTTGCAGCAGGGAAACGAGGCAGATGAGAATGATGAGAATGAGGCAGAAGAGGTAAGAGGCTTTCCTTCTTGTGTGTGTGTGTGTAACTTCTATGGTCTTTTACTCACCCGTCCATAGGGCTCCATTTACTGCAGAGGCTTGATATAGAGGATAAGAACACTTTCCCAACAAAAGAGTGCAAGTTCAAGTTGGACTAAAAGGGCTTCCAAGTAATTTTTGCCATTAACTTTAACTTCTGGTTTTGGAATCTCCTGACATAAGCAATTCCCAGCTATTTTTTTTAGCTTCAGAATGCAATAAGCTGAAATATCACAATTCTTAAAATAAAGAATTAAAACAAAAGTTAGAATGAATGATTAAAATTAACATTTGAGTCAGCAATTAAAAGCTTATATAAAAAAGGAATTTTAAAAACCTAAGTTGTACTAAATGGGTTCACAATCACTATAGGCAAATCTCAGTAGGGTTGCAGGTACAAACAGAAAGAAACAGCCTTTCAAAAAGCCTAGATCTAAGCTGTATAAGTTTTAAACATAGCATCCACCACTTCGTATTTTGTCCAGAAATGAATTTGAAGCCAATGTAGAGCTCTGGATACCAAGCTTTCTCAGTATCCATTCTGATTCAATGTTCTCATTGGATTCTTTAGTATTTGGATTCTTAGTATTTGTTGATCCTTTCAGTGGAAGAATATGGTTAAAATTAAGAGGGGAGTTGTTATTTATAGGAGATAACATCTCTCTAATCCAAAAGCCTCTAGATATATCTCAATTCAACTTTAATAATTCTAAACCTTGTCTATATGTTGAAATCTCAGCACATCTAGGAAAACATTGGCTGAGAGAAGACTGTCATTGCAAAATTCACCCTACCAAACTACCACCAAATCAGTTCCCACTGGAGAAAAACAAGCAAAAAAAATTGACAACAGTAAATCAAATCCAAATAGAAATTGGGAGGAGTTAATATTGTGATATATATTGTAAGGAATAGTATTTAAACTCATTTATTTTTTATCATGGTTTTCCTCCTATTTAAGGAGGAAAGGGATGAAAGTGGCTGTGAGGAAGAAGGTGGCCAGGATGAAGAAGATGAAGAAGATTCAGGGAGTGAAGAAAGCCTGGTGGATTCTGATTCAGATGTCGAAGAAAAGGGTAAATATCATGCAGTAAATATTGAATGATTTCACAGTGTGTAATGCCATCACTCTAATAATTAAAATATGAGAACCATCATATCAGAATAGATTAAAAATTCCATTTTGTCCAGCAACTGTTTCCACATTGGCCAATCACTGGACCAAATGAAAATCTCAGAAGTAAATTTCTATAGCAAAATATTTTTCCTATTTATATTTATTATCAACAGTTTGATAAATGTTTCCTGATTCCAGGTAAATGCATAACAGCATATTAGTTTTAGGTACATATGAGTCTTTTGTTAGGATTGATCAGTGTGCATAGACCATAGATCATTTTAAGTATTGTCGTATTGTTTCCCAATTACTTTGGGAACACATTGTACAACCTTGAACATGTTAGGAGGATGGTGGAAGCTGTTATCTAAAACATTGGGTGGAAAAGGCCGTGTTAAGTTTAATAAGAGGCCTTATGCATTCTGTCTTAAAAGAAGGCTGTAGAGAATTGAGTTATGACCATCTTTAAAATATAGTTACAACTCTTGGTTTTTGAAAGTAGCACAAGGCAATAGCCAATGCCTTGGATGTTCATAAGGTAGGTGGCGTAATTTAAATAAAAAAATGGGCAGCCACACATGATTGAAATTTTTTAAAAAGTCATGAGAACTTCTCCAAGCAAAATAAGTTCAAAATACCAGCAATTTTTCTCTTTTTATGAGAATGAGATGGGCAAAACCTAAATATGATAGATAGATAGATAGATAGATAGATAGATAGATAGATAGATAGAT
>BLBF01000020.1:52316990-52354408 GCA_015471245.1 Laticauda colubrina | reverse complement strand
GTAGGTAGGTAGGTAGGTAGGTAGATAGATAGATTTGTGTAAGATGCATATTGATGGAGAAAATATGACTTTAATCAGAAGATTGCCTGGGGTTCAAGATCATGGCAGGTTTTATGGTAACATTTATTTGTATCTTTTTATTCCAATTTATTTAGCAGCAAATTTCCAAGCTGATCTGGCTGACTTGACCTGTGAGATTGAGATCAAACAGAAATTAATTGATGAACTGGAGAACAGCCAACGGCGCCTCCAAACCTTAAAGCATCAGTATGAGGAAAAGTTGATTTTGCTGCAGAACAAGATCCGTGACACCCAGCAGGAGAGAGACAGGGTGCTGCAGAATCTCAGTAAGGGCTTACTGCTTGGGGAAAATTGGGTTTTTACAGGTTGATCGGTGAGTCTGCTTGTTCTGGTATTGAAAGGCTTTTTATCTGAATGCACAATCAAAGCTATGGTTTGAATGCACAAGAACTATCTGAATCTCAAACTTGAGTTAATAAGTAATTTTTTGATTAGATTTACCCTTTATGTCACATCATGATTTGTTTTAATTGCAGTGATGTGGTTTGTCCATAATTTTAATTCCCGTAAATTGTTGCTGAGAAATCACAGTAACTACGCATGCACAACATGCTAACTCATAATTTGCAACGTGTCACTCAAAGCTTACTCTCAAAATGGTCAAATGTTATGTAGTCAGATGAGAGAACACCAGAAAGATAAATTTAAGTTTTATATCTGTCTAAACCCCACCTCCTTCAAAATATATGCTTTTTGTTTCCTGTCTATTATTAGGTTTTAATGATTGAAAACTGATCTATATATTCAGAAGCTCTATTATACTCTACTGCACTACTATGCACTACTATTATACTCTACTGCACTACTATACATTCCCAGGAATGTGCCATTTCAGAATATGATGAAGGTTGCATGAATTGAATGCTTCCCCAAGTAAGGCTTGGGAGATGACCTCAATTCCTTGTATTAACATGATAATTACTGCTTTAGTGATTTAGGAGAAAAAGTCATTCATGAAGTGCCTCATTGCTCTCTGAATAGGTACGCTCCTGGGAAGGTTTGTATTCTTCCTGAACTGTGATTCTGATTCCTATGGTTTTGGGAGACTGTAGGATTTAATTTAGTTACGTAGTTATATACTTTAGTTATGTAAGAAGAGTGTCGGGAATGTAATGCTTTTTGGGTCCTCAGATATGGTTGCAGTAGTTTAGATCTGTTTGAAAAAATCTCCCTAGGTTTGTCTCAATTTGTATTATGTTTTGATTCTATTACTGCCTTCTCAGAAACTGCTTCAAGCACAGTGCCTTGATACAAGGTTGTTTTTTTCTTTTTCTTTGTTTTGTTTTCCTCTTCCCAGGTAGTATGGAATGCTATACAGAAGAGAAAGCTAACAAAATTAAAGCAGATTATGAGAAACGTTTAAGGGAGATGAATCGTGACCTGCAGAAGTTGCAGGCTGCCCAGAAGGAGCACGCTCGCCTTCTCAAGAACCAGTCTCGATATGAACGAGAGCTGAAGAAGCTGCAGGCAGAAGTAGCAGAGATGAAGAAAGCAAAGGTAATTCAGACATGCCTTTTTGTGTTTGAGAGAGAGTCTTTTTGTGTGTTTCCCTCATGACTATACTGGACATAGGCCAGAGTCAAAGAGTATAATGTTGAACAATATAAATGGCAAAACATGATCTGTCTCTGTCTCTCTTTTGTAATCCATGCTTTTATACAAAGAATCTTGCATCATTTTTATTTTCTGAATGGTTCAGTGAGGTTCACTCAGGCCAACAGTTAGTAACTTGTTATCAGCTATTTATCTTGCTGTTCCAGCAGACATTTGTCATCTCGGTACAAACCACACACCTACCTTGACAGTATTTTGGCCCTATATCGATACCAATTCAAACTATTTGTATTCTCTAGTTCATTACATTTGTTGTTTTGCCAAGACTGTCTTCTTCATTATCAGTATTAATTGAGTATGACTGTTATTTATAGGTAGCACTAATGAAACAAATGCGTGAAGAGCAACAAAGACGGCGAATGGTGGAGACCAAGCGGAATCGGGAGATTGCCCAGTTGAAGAAAGAGCAACGTAGGCAAGAGGTAAATAAGAACATTTTCCCCCTATTCTCCAATGTTTCCAGCTCTGGGACCTTTTTTAGTAGAGTCAAAGATGTGATATGGGTGGAAGAGAGAGAGGAGAATGAATTGAAAGGGAAGTTCTGATTTGATGTCTGTCTGAATTTATTAGCCCCTACAACTTTGACTGTATTACATTGATGTAGATATTGAAGATATAGGCAGAAGATCCATAAGTATTGGAGACTTATGTAGAATTAACATAGTGCTGCTTCTCCTCCTTTATACATTCCATAAGTAGTTTAAGTTATGTGCATACATAAATCTGTGTTTCCATAATATCTACATCAGTAAATTATTCCATAGAAATATATCTCTACACAATATGTAGTTATTCAGAAAGGGGCCATTGTAGAAGATGAAGCCTAAACCAATTATGGTTATATTTTAACTTTTTGAAGTACATAATTTTATATTAGAATATATCACAAGTAACAATGGAAAAGTGAGGTGTAAACTTAAAAATATACAATATTATAAACAAAAATATTGATTTAACATCCAATATGGAATTGGAATCTAATGAGAATCCCGAAATTTTGATTTTGGTACTTTCTGCCGAAGGAGCCAATACAATCCACAATGTAACATTTTAAGCATGTTTAAATATTTTAACCATTTTTTTAAAATGAACAAGAAAGAAAACAAAGCAATTCCAAATATTCCATTAAAAAAATCCATACTGTCTTGGATAGCTTTCCCCTCTCCAGATGGTCTATCATACAACAGCTGAATAAGAGCAGGGAGTTAAACTTCAGGGATTTTTTTTATTATTTTTTTTTTTTGGAGCTGAGGTTTCAATCAGAGGAACTCCTGACAGCCTTAGAAAATAATTGCTAGAAGAAGCACTGATATATATTCCCAACAATGCTACAAGAGTAAGATTAGATCTTCAGGAAAAAATGCAATGAAAGTTTGAAACCAGAGTTTTCCCATTTTATAATCCACGGTTTCTGTAGGCTGTATATAAATTTATCTATTAATTCTTGATCAATAATCATGTTGTTACTTTCTATCCATAAATCCCATTTGACTGCAACAGGAAGCATTTGGACAATTCTAATGGACATATATTAAGATATTCTTAAGAGCTTTAT
The DNA here is from genome assembly GCA_015471245.1 of Laticauda colubrina. Lineage (NCBI taxonomy): Eukaryota > Metazoa > Chordata > Lepidosauria > Squamata > Elapidae > Laticauda > Laticauda colubrina. The sequence goes on along the minus strand of BLBF01000020.1, from coordinate 52,351,158 downwards.
CAGAGCAATCAGTGAAGCATCCTAGGGAAAGTTTATTTCCTGGATGCTCCATTGTGGGATGTTATCAATATTTTTTCTCATTGTTCTTGCAGTATCAAATCCGAACTCTGGAATCTCAGAAGCGACAGCAGGAGATTGTCTTGCGCAGGAAAACCCAAGAGGTGAGGTGCAGGCTTAGGGTGCACAAGGATAGCAAATGACAAATCTCTGCTTTTTAAAAAAAGTCCTTGCCAGTCTGCAACTTTGGAAATGTCACCTTGTAGTTGGATAATATGTGTGGGTTTCTTGAGTGTGGTTTGTTGGACCAATCACACATAGCCATTGAAACTGATTTCTCAGGTAATGAAGGAAAATCAAGGAAAATGCTTATGAATCATGGGAACTCTGCATAGAGTTGGAGAGTGAGACCCCAAATGTACCTTCTGTGCACGTAAATGTATTAAACAGAATTATAATTTTTGTATATCCAGACAAATCTGTAATTTCTGAGCACATCACTTGATTAGTGAAGTTGCTAAATTAGGTTTTAGCTTAGATAATTTGAGCTTGATTATATAATATCTGGCATTTTGCATCATTTTGCAATGTATCTCAAAAACCTTATTACTTGGGAAAAAATTCTTCCCCAAATTTAGATGCCTTTGTCCTGATCCATTTCCCTTCCAATTTGGGGCTATTATTGGAGATAACTGGAATCACTTTTGATTCTTCTGCTGAAACTGATGCCTGAACCTATTTTCATATTTCTATTTGTTAGGACTTTTTTTCTTCTTCTGGCTTTCCAGGTTTCTGCTTTGCGTCGTCTAGCCAAACCTATGACTGATAGGGTAGCTGGGAGGATTAACCAGAAACAAACCATGGGAGAGCCCAGTGCTGAAGTCTCCAGCAGCACTATCACCTCCTTAGAGCCAGAATCTGGTTCTCGTTCTGTCTCTAGCATTGTACGCCAGTGGAATAGAAAAACCAATGCTTTGCTGGGGGATTCTCCTTCTTCCTCAAACGGAACTCGGACAATCAGGTCAGATACTGTGCTAATTCTTTGGTTATATTTCAAGCTATTCAAGGGATCTGTCAGAAAGTGCATAGTTGTGTGTGTATTATATGTGGGTATCTGTGAACATATTGATATTTTTCAAGTCCAATTTTGCCTCTTGGAGCTTTGGCTTTTCCTGATAGCACTTAGCAATCGCACTTAGACTTATATACTGCTTTACAGTGCTTTACAGTCCTCTCTAAGCGGTTTACAGAGTCAGCATATTGCCTCCAAAATATGATAGTTTCCTTGTTGGTAACATTAAGAATGGTTTTCCACCCTCTGCTTCAAAACTACTTGGAGTAGCGTGGCTGAGAATTTAGCATAATGGTAGGATTGTGCAGCTCATCTCTTGCTTGTGATCTCCCTCTGTAGGAAAAGATTCCCAAAGAAAGGTGCAAATCAGACTTTTAATAAGACAGCCCGCCTGAAGTGGCAGTCTCTGGAACACCGTGTTTTTGATATTGTCATGCAAAGAATGACTATCATCAATCTGGAATCAGATATGGAGCGTCTTATCAAGGTGACAAGGGGGGTGGCTCAGAAGGGTGGATGTCTTCAATGGGATAGAAGGCAAGGCTTGTGGGCAGTTTGTTGCAGAATAGTGACCTAGCAGAATGACTGAATTATTTCTTTCTTTCAGAAACGTGAGGAGTTGTCATTGATGCAGGAGGGCCTACTAGGAAAGAGGGGGAAACTACAGGCTGAGAACCCAGAAGAACAGAAGGGATTGCAGGAATTGAATGAGGAGATTGAAGTGTTGGCTGCCAATCTTGATTACATAAATGACAGTATTTCTGACTGCCAGGCCACCATTATGCAGATTGAAGAGACCAAGGTGTGTCCCATTTCCATCTAAGGCAAGGGATTTGGGAGGGGGGATTCCATAGTTTAGGTACAAGCCAGAGATTAATTTGAGCCTGAAAGCTGGATTCCTTGTTCCTAGAAACAACAGAGACTAAGGAATTACTGTGTTTTACAATCCTTATGAAATCCTTGAGAGAATTGGAAAAGTCCTGGGATTTTTTTCTTTTTCAGTGTGGAATTACATTTTTTTCAGTCTAATAATTTATTTATATTAAAGCATTAGTACTCTAGAAGAATTCTCTTGTAGAAAAAACAGGGAGAAGTCTCTAGTAGTCCACAGTGGGTTCACTTGATGAATGAATAATTGAAATTGGCTACTCATGCACAACTCTACTGAGAGGATATCAAGGCCAGTAAAACCAATATTTGGACAATGAAACAATGTTCTATCCCCAGACTTTCTCATTCTATTGCTTCTCCCTATGGGTCTCTTCTTACTAGGAAGAATTGGATTCGACAGATACCTCTGTGGTGATCAGCTCCTGCTCTTTGGCTGAAGCACGACTTTTATTGGACAATTTTCTCAAAGCATCCATAGACAAGGTAAGTCAAAGCTAAGAATGCCTGCTAGCAATTGGTTAGTACAGCTAATCTAGTAGCAAATGTAATTGATTACAATGTTAGTCTGATCTATCTATGGAACTCTTGGAGAAATGCATTTAGAATGGAGTAAGATTGTTCATATTTTGAAACATATTTGCAGTGAAACCCTTTTTGATCCTTGTGCTTTATTAAAACACTTTAATAAGAAGTAGAATAAAGCTCTGACTGAATATTATGATTACAGTTTTCTGATTGTGTCCCAGAACCCATTGCAAGATGCAGAATCCCATTGCAGGAATAATAATAATAATAATAATAATAATAATAATAATAATAATAATAACAACAACAACAACAACAACAACAACATCATCAACAACAACAACAACAACAACAAAGCCTTCTTTATGGATGAGAATAGAGCTTGCGGAGAGATCAAGTTCTTATCTAATTTTCCAATCTCTGAAAATAGAGCCTGCAGGTTGCCCAGAAGGAAGCTCAGATCCGCTTACTGGAGGGACGTCTGAGACAAACAGATGTGACTGGCTCCTCTCAGAACCATCATATTCTGGATGCCTTACGAGAAAAAGCAGAATCCCACCCTGAATTACAGGCACTCATTCACAATGTGCAGCAAGGTCTGTTTTGTTATTCCCCTATCCGCAGTGCTCTTCTATAGCCACACTCCTATAAAACTTTCTTGTGTGACAAAAGGACTATTTTGAGGACAATCACAAAATAACAAAGACTTGAAACAAGCCAGGCTGTTATGTGATGAGTACAACCATGAACTGAACATTTAAACTTACCTCTGAATTAGTCAGTTCGTGTGGCAAGGCTCGTTTTAAGTTGAAAGTGTGTTTGTTCTGGGTTCATGCTTGTGGTCCTTCTGCTTCTGTAAATTGGAGATGAGTGTTTTTTTGCCAAGTTGCCCACTTTAAAAAAATTAAGACCAATCTTCTTATGTCCTTTGGATATACTCTAGAGACATTTTCCTAGATAAGTTTCTGATACAGAAGCAGTTCTTATGTCTGTGTGCTGATGAATATGATCCAAATGTTGGTTTCTTTTCTACATAGAAAATGGCTATGCCAGCACTGATGAGGAAGTCTCAGAATTCAGTTTGGCTTCAGAGGGAAGGTGAGTATCCTCAGAGAAAGCAAGAGGCAAATTTGTGTGTGTGTGTGTGTAAAAAACTTTTTTTTTTTACCCTATGTGGTTTTAAAAAATGGGAGAAATGGAAATTATTTTTGTTGATCATTGAACCAGCTCATGGTCATCAAGGAATCCCTATGCTCTATTTTGTATACAAAAAAATCCAATTCAGCATGGACTGCTTGTGTCAGAAATAAATCAGAGTCTGACTGTTGCACTTAGAGGAATCTCTTCAGGGTTGGTCTCACTTGGATTCTCAGTCAGTTCCTATAAAAATTGCATGTACCAAAGATCTCTTTCTGTGTCCTGCAGCTTTTCCCAGTCTTTCTTCATGAAAGGTTCTGCTAGTCAGGATGATTTCAAGTGCAGGGTAAGTTGAAAGCTGCATTTGGCCAATGTGGCTATCGGTGTTTTGTGTCTTTGTAAACATCTGATTGCTCTTCAATTAAACAGTGATAATAGTTTGTGTGACATATTAAAATATACCTGTCTTACCAAGCATTCAAGGCCTAATAGCCAGGTATATGCTTTCTTTTTTACTTAGATATTAGTTGGTAAGCCTACTGTTCATTTATATTTAGATGATGGACTTTCTGTGTTTTGGAATTTTACTGTTTTTTAAATTGTGAACCACTCAAGAGTCATTAGATTGGGATGGTACATAAATCATAATTAGTACTAAATATCCATCCCTGTCTATTTGTAGGTCCCTTTCCTTTATTGTCTTTAGACCAAAGTTCCTTGAGTGTCTTAATAACTCTTGACTCTAATTGCATCCTTCCACAAAATTTAGGATGATCATTATGGATATCTCTTACTTGAATTCAAATCTAAATCTTGTGCTACATTTTATCAACCAATAGGGATTGTTACAAATTCAACAGGAAATAATGCCTGAGTAGCTGATCAACACTCCTTTTTTGACTTGATTGTTTTGGGACTTTGTTTTAGGGAGAGCCTAAACTGTCTGGTCAGATGAAAGCTGTATCTGCAGAGTGCCTAGGACCCACATTGGACATCTCCACTAAGAACATCACCAAGTCATTAGCGTCTCTCATGGAAATCAAAGAGGACAGTGTTGGATTTTCTATCCATGATCCTTATTATCAGGAAAAAGTCTCACGTACCATCAGCCTGCCTATCCGAGGGAGCACATTGTAAGTCCTGGTTATAGCAATAGTAATAATACTTAGACTTATATACCACTGTTTACAGCCCTCTCCAAGCAGTTTACAGAGCCATCATATTGCCCCCAACTATCTGGATTCTCATTTTACCAACCTCAGAAGGATGGAAGGCTGAGTCAACCTTGACCTGGTCAGGATCAAAGTCCTGCAATACTGCATTCTAACCATTGCACCACCATGGTTCTTATAGAGGCAGTGATATAGAGCCAATGACCTCTTGCATGTTGAGAAGTGGAGATGCTACTGGATTGAAAATTTGGAGTCCAATACTTCAGCATTATTTTGTGTAAATCAATACTGCATATGAGTCATCCTTTTAGCAACCCAAAATTTGGTTTTCTTGATGGTAGTAATTAGTGAGCCAGAGAAATAACCAGGCAAGGGGAAGGGAATGATCTGAGAATTGAGTTCAGGCCAGAATCAGCTTTTTGTTGACTGCAAACTACAGAAATTTTAACAATAACATAGAAGTCTTCAGTTCATTAGATTCCATCATTTTAATGAAATCACCTCAAAACTCTTTTCATAATCCTTAGTCAGCTAGCAGCTTCACCTGATACTGGTTCAAAATATAGAGTGTCCTTTTTAAAAAAATAAATTTTATTAAGTTTTCAAATTTTAAAACCATAAAAAATATAGAGCGTCCTAATAAGAAAGTAGGAGCTTTGCTCTGGCTTTGATGACAAAAAAGTGCTTCAGAGAGCATCTCACAATCCCTACCTGCAAGGCTTCAAAGCAGCCACAGTTTTCCTTTCAAGTAGCAGCCACAGGATGTTGGGAAAAAATGCAACTGCTTTAAAAGAGTTGCAGACATATGCTTTGTTCATGTCCCATATGCTCTGAAAGCCCATTTTTAGAGTCAGAACTGAAGAATTGTGCTGTCTGAGCAGGAACCATTTCCTGCAGGATGTGGCGGCTGAACATTTAGAAAACTTAGTTTATACAAATGACGTAACCTATATTAGTCTCCATCAGTTATGAATTGGCAAGGATAAGTATAGGTACTAAAATAAATATAAATGTTTCTGCACATTTGAGGGATCTTGCAAACATGGAAGATACTTGAAATTGAATTATCCAGTCTATTTCATTTCCTTGATATTTGTTTTTACAGTGTTTTAAGATATTCTATGCTCCCATGTGCTCCCTCATCAAAATCTTTGCATCTGCAAGAAGATTATGTACATCCAATCTATCCTCCCTGACACTAGGAATGTTTTGAAGCAAATGATTCCCCAGGCATTTAACACTTCATTCATTTCAATAAGAGAATTTTGCAAAGAATATTTTCTGTTGGTTTTTTTCCCCCCTCTCTAGCCCTCGACAGTCCCGAGGCGCAGAAACTTCACCCCTTACAAGGAGGAAGTCATACGACAGGGGCCAGTCAATCAGGTAAGGGCAAAAGAAGGGCCCCCTCAATATCTTTTATTTTCCTTGTCATCCAGTTGACTTGCTTGGTGGAACAGGATCTGAAAGTGGTGAGCGATGATTTGCAAGGAGCAAACCAGCCTCCAATCAGTGTAAATCATCACATCTTTCTTTCTTGCCTAGAAATCCAGATGTTGGATTCACTCCTCCCTCATCCCCTCCCAGCAGACCACGCAATGACCGCAATGTCTTCTCTCGGCTCACTAGCAACCAGAGCCAGGGCTCTGCATTAGACAAGTAAGATTATGAGATTTGGAGGAGCTTCATTTCCCAACGATAAAGAGAAGAATTTATGGTTATAGCTGCTGGCACTAAAAAAAAGTTTATCCTAATTTTCCATTTTACCCAATACTGAAAACCTTTAATTTTTTTACTTTGGGATTGTTGTTTTGGTTTGTTTTTTTGGGAGAACCTGAAGATACGTCATTCCATTTGCGCTGGAGTTAGCTCTCTGCTTCAGCAATCAGGACATTTAACAGCAACCAGACAAAGTTTCCCTGGAACTTCCCCAAATGTGTAAGAAACCTAAATAGCTGTTATACCATTTTCCTACCCAGGACCAGCATCTAATTTTATATATTCCATAATGTCTCCAATGCTCAATGATGGCTGCATTTCTTCAGTGTATTTAGGTTGCTAGGAATGAAATGGTTGCTAGGAAGCATGAAATCTCTTTCCAATCCTGTCTGCAGCCTCCCAGAGCCATGAATCTCATTTTCCAAACTCTGCACATGAATGTTGAGAGGATTCAAGTTTATTTTTTCAACATAGGTTTGAGTCGTGCTGATCTTCCAGTTAGCTCTGTTAATTAGCTCTGTTAACAGGGCAAGATCTCACAACAGAGTTTCATATGCTTTTAGCTTTTCAAATTCTGCCCTATGTACTCTTGAGATCAGGGTGGAGGGAGAGAGGAATTGTAGCACCAAAAAACTGGTGATGTTTCATTAGTATTTTAAACTAATTTGACCAGCATAGATCAACTTCAGCCTAAATGGCTATTGCTGTTTCAAATGAAAATAAAAGCAATACAAGAAACATAATTGGCAGCCATTTGTAGAGGGAATTTGACACCACAGTGATCATGTCCTCGTGAGGAAGTACGGAAGTCACAATAGACTTTGCTCGGAGGTTGATCGCTCAAGTGTTACCCACAAACCTTGGTAGATAGCATTGTATGTGTGGTGCTTTTATCCTCAGAAGAGCCACATATGTGCAATAATTTAACATCATTGGAGTTTTCATTTCCTTTTTCCTAAAGCAAGTTTCACTTTGCGTATAATATCAAGGGTTTGGTGAGTGAGAAAATACTTATTCAAATTGCAGGTGGTTTCTGCTCATGCTCCTTCTGCCCGTGAGCCCTGTCTGTCTGCAGCCTGCTATCTTTTTTATCTGCCCTGCTAGCTTGGATGCAATAACAAACTTCTCCCTTCTGACTTTATACTGCTGCTTTTCTTTCTCCTGGTTTTAATCACCCATAATCCTGCTAATTTTCTATCCCTAGGTCTGATGACAGTGATTCCTCTATCTCGGAGGTGTTGAGGTATAAAACTTACTGTTTATTATATAACTCCTGTGGCCTCTTTCTTCCCCTCCCATTCTATTTTCTCTTCCTGCATTTAAAACCTGCATGTCACCAGACCCTGATGTAGCATTTCTTACCTTCCTTCATTTCTACTTTCTGAGTGCTAAATATATCTCCATCTAACTAAAGAATGTTTTCAGGCCCATTTTCTGTGACTTGGAATAGTCTTTGACTTACGACCACAATTGAGCCCAAAATTTCTGCTAAATGGGACTTTGTTAAGTGAATGTTGCTCCCATTTTATGGCTTTTCTTGCCACAGTTGTTAAGTGAATCACTGCAGGTGTTAGGTTAGTAACACGGTTGTTAGATGAATCTGGCTTCTCCATTGACTTTGCCGATCAGAAGGTTGCAAAATGTGTTCACGTGGGGCATTGCAAGTCATAAATACAAGTCAGTTGCCAACTATCTGAATTTTGATCGTAGGGCCATCAGGAAGCTGCAATGGTCGTATGTGTGAAAAATGGTAATAAGTTACTTTTTTCAGTGCCATTGTAACTTTGAACAGTCACTAAATGAACTGTTGTAAGTCGAGGACTACCTGTAACATGATTTCTTCCACATTTGTCCTCCTTATATGTGTTAAAAATCACCAGCCAGCAGTGGGTTAAAATTCCATCCTGTCTGGAAGTCCTAGTTAAACCATCAGCATGTGTCTGAAGCTTTCAGTCTTTTTTGCCCCCAAAGCCTTTTTGTTCTGCTGAGTTGACAAGCTCTCCTATTGTTGAGTCAGCTGACAATATCAATATAAAAGTTGTTCTCTTCTTTGTTGATCGTTATCCAACCTCCGCTTATTTCTGTCCTGCAGAACAGAAGGCAGTGCAGTCACCAAACTTCCCTCCAAAACAGTGGGTGACAAACTCCATAGCAGTTTGGGTAAAAGACTGAAAGTTTCAAATATCCTTTCTAAGAATACACTTTCTGGCCTTTTCTCCTGCCTTAGTTTAACTGCTTAGTAACTTTTGCTGCTTCCACCTACTTTCACAAGATTCTTCATCTGGAATCCTCTCGTTAACCCTAGCCTAGATAGGGCTTGGGAACATTTATTATCCTCATGACGTATTGGGGGGGAAAGGAAAAGGTTTCTATGGTAAAACCTCCAGGCCTTTTAGCGTAGAGGTGTATTGCTAGAGGTTTCAACTGTTCTAATCCCCTCCTTTTGGAAGAGAAACTACTTTAAAAAGAGAGAAAATGTAAAAATCACTTGTCAACTTTGAATATTAAATTGTAAACATTTCATATTATAGGACACAGATTATATAGCTGCCCAAATTTACAGTATACAGCAGCTGACAGACTAGTTAAATGGAAAAATCCAAAAGACCACTAGATGGCAATGGTCTGCTACAAATGTTATGATCTCTTTTATAAAATGGAACATGGTGCAATTTAATAATACAAATTAAAGAAAGTTTCAAAATAGATATCTGATCTATGTATGAACAATTGGATCCAATTCCTTATAGTTGTTTAGAAAAATGAAATATTTCTATCTATACCATTTTTCCTATTCCTATTGGGAATAGTGGTCTTTGTAAGCAAATACTCCTTCTGCCCCCTTACTTGGAAATTTCTTTTTGCTAAAAATTCCACTTTTATCAAAAAAATTGAGAAGAACAATGATATGTCTTTACTTTTCTCCACACAGTTTCTGGCCCTTTCTTCCCCAAGTTCTACCCCTACTTTTTAAAAGAACAAAGCCTTTTCCTATCCAGGAGATTGTGGTTGAGTCTTTTTTCTGTGCCCACGTGATACATCATTTGCGAAAGGATATCTCTCTCCCTTAAATCATTGATTGAAACTTAGGTGCTGGCTAGCCTGTGGTGATTTCTAGCATGCACATTCACTAATAATATAAGATGTTGTACACTTGAGCCACATTTACACAGTCTCCTTGTCTTAGCATGAAGATGTCCTATAGTACTAGCAATTTGCAGAGGACCTAACCTTATGCCAGCATCAATACTTCATTGTCAACTGAGGCATTCTTAAGACAGCTTTAGGTGCCCTGTTCTCAAAATGGTTTCCCCCCTTTTGTCCAGCTCTGTAGCATGATTTTTCCGCAGCATGATTTTTCAGGATGCTCATAACATAAACCCTACCCCCAAAGTAAGTCCCAGTTAAGATAGTCAGCCAGACGGATGCATTTAGTACTGTATTTTCCCAACAGTAAGACCTAAATGGAAAATAAAACCCTAATGTGTCTTTTGGAGAAAAAAATAATATAAGACTGGGTCTTATATTAAATAAGACCCAGTCTTATTTTTGAGGAAACACAGTACACCTAAGAATTACTGAAGAGCTAGTTTGTTGTAGTGGTTAAATGCAGAGAGACTGAGTCCTCGCCCTGATTTAACTGGATGACTTTGGGCTAGACAGTCTCATTTCTGGGAAGAAGACAATGCCAAGCCATTTCTGAAACATGTAACCAAAGAAAACTGTATGGATACATGAACCTGTCAATGTAATTTCTGTTCTTAGGTATAAGTGATAATAGGCTGAAGATATTGAAGCTGCCCATTTGCACATGAACTATATCAGCAATATATCTCAAAACATATACATAGAGAAACATTCACACAGATACACACATACAAAACTTTAGGTGAAAAACGTTAAAATATAATGCTTGTTTTATTTGCAAATTGAGAATATATTTTCTATGAGTTTCAATTCCTATTCCCTTTCTAGGGATTCCAGAAAAATCTGTTTTTCTGGGCCAGAATCCAGGATTTCCCTTTTTCCACCTTAACTCCAAAGTCAAATGGTACCTTTTAAAGCCAAAATTGGTGTTACAAAAAAACTTTTTTTATTTGCATATTACATCCCAGTCTCCTATTGTGAATATTCTATTCTGGTCACAAAATTGTATGCAGTTTTTGCACTATATACAGCCTCACCAGAGCATGATAATGTATATTTCGTTCATCTATAGCAGGGGTCCCCAACTTTGGCAACTTTAAGCCTGGAGGAATTCAACTCTCAGAATTCTGGGAGTTGAAGACCTCCAGGCTTAAAGTTGCCAAGGTTGCAGACCCCTGATCTATAGCACAGAGTTGAAGCCAATTTTGGCTAGTTTCTCAGTCCTAGTACAGAATGGAAAAAGGGATGCAAAAGAAGAGAACAGGGAAGGACAAATTTTAGGCATTTTTTTCTGTATCGAGGATCAGAGGAGAGCAATGGGTGGAATCGCAGTGCTATTACTCCTTTTAATCAGAGTGGGCAGTGATGGATTTCTGTGGGCAGGGAGAGAAATGAGATTTAAATTGAAATGTTTAAATGAAGATTCAACCACACGTGTTTGCTTTTGAACCCATTTTTTATCGTTTTCCACCAAAAATGTTAGGAAAATGGGCTGTTATTTCTTGGTGGTGGAATTTCAAAATTTGCCAGTGCTTTCTGGGAGCTTTTGAGAGAGAGAGATTGGGCGTATAAATCTATATCAGTTTAAGATTGCCATTCTGGGTCTGTAATGTTTAGTTCAGTCTTTTCAAAGCAGTAATAAACAGGAAAGTCAAAAATGGAATAGCATCACATATTTTTACTTCATTTGCTTCCATCAGTATATAATAAAACAAAAAAGCAAAATTGATATCTTTACATTCTAACCACCTAAACACATTCTAAATACTTCAGTTTCTTTATTGCAAGATCAAGTAATAGTTGTTAGCAATTTATGTGTGATGATCTAAAGTGCCAGTCTTAGGATATTCTTCTTTGGCATGTCAATATTCACTGGTGAAGTGGCTGCTGTAGAGAAGAATCAGACTCATCACCATCATTTTAGCCATTGTCTGTCTACTGCAGGATGAAAGCCTCTTCTGCATGTTTCCAACCAATACAATCCTGAGCTTTCTTTTGCCAATTGGGCCCACAATATTCACTGATATTGTTCACAGTTTCATAAATCAGAAGTTTCATTTTTTTCTACTTAGACCATGTACTTGCACTCTTTTTAACTGTTTTCTTTCTTCTATGCAAGGGGGATCATTAACCCTGTGGGAGGTTCCAGGAGTGCCCGGACAGCACCACTGCAATGCATTTCTGTGGCTGAAGGACACACCAAGCCAGTTTTGTGCTTAGATGCTACTGATGAATTGTTATTTTCTGGATCCAAAGGTATGTTTGTCTGGTTTTGATGACCTAGATACTGGAAGGATGAATAATGCAATGCACATGTTCTCAGGCAGGGATGTCAAACTCATGGCCCGTGGACTGGATACATCACATGCTGGCCACGTCCCCCGGGTTATCAAAGGGGGGGAAAGTCACAATATGTCCCATGACAACAACGTGATGTCACGAGTTTGACACCTGTGTTCTAAGGGGAGATATATTTGAGTGATTTCTTTGTGGGGACCATATGTCGATTATAATAGCTATCAATACACATCATAACCTACCTGTTTTGAGGATACATTTTCAGAGTCACCTATACTCCTAAAAATAACTGGGTGGTAATTTGTAACTCACCTGTATTAAAACAGTTTCAGAATCCAGGTTAAGAAGAACATGTGTCTCTTGGACCAATCAGTAGTGATGGTTTCCATGTTTTTTGTGCACGCCTCAAGATAACCTTATAGTTTACCAGAGACTAGTGGTTTCTTTTCTCAACAGAGAAGAAGAAGCCATTCTAATTCAGCTTTCTTTCCTTTCCAAAGATCGGAGTTGCAAAATGTGGAACTTAGTGACAGGACAGGAAATTGCATCTTTGAAAGGTCATCCAAATAACGTAGTCTCCATAAAATACTGCAGTGACTCAGGCCTGGTATTCACAGTCTCTACCTCTTACATCAAAGTATGGGATATCCGTGATTCTTCAAAGTGCATCCGTACTCTCACGTAAGTAATCACTGCATTGCATGCTTTATCATCATTTTTCCCAAGATCGTCTATTCTCTTAAGATGTAGGAGGAATAGACATACCAGATTTCCCAGCTAGAAAGTCCCATGAGTGCGCTGAATGAATATTGTGGAAGCTGGAGTCCAACAAATCAAGTGGACAACCATCTGACTCATATCACATGAAATTTGGCTTTCTTAAGGCAGCTAAGAAGAAAAGAGTAAAGTTTTATCTTGTATAATCTTGTTGGCTCTCATCGCATGGGTTAATTAATCCTTATTGCAGAGGAAGATACCAGAAGGAAAGCAAGTTTAAGCTATGAGTTACTTTTTGTTTTTGCAGCTGCAGTTAGCTATAATTGTAAGATTGAGTAAAACTGTGAGTAAGACAAGTAAGATTGAGAAATTTATTCTAGTTACGCGAATTTGTAGTATATAAATCAATGGGGATTCTATTCTGCTGATGAAATAGCCTGCAATGAAATAGTCTCTTGGAAGGGCAAACCTCTACTGTTTTCTCATTGAATTCCATCTGTACCTTTGTCAGATACATTTTATGTTTCAGACCCTTCCTCTCTCTGTGTCCACTAGCTCTTCAGGCCAGGTGATCACTGGAGATGCCTGTGCTGGAACCACTACCCGGACTATCACCAGTGTGCAAGGCGAGCACCAGATCAATCAGATTGCACTTAATCCCACAGGCACTATGCTTTACGCAGCCACTGGCAATTTTGTCCGCATTTGGGAGTTGAACAGGTCAGAAAGAAAACAGAAAGCATTTGTTTAACCTATGTCCTTAGTGCACTGGACTATAACTTGCTTTCCAGAGTTGTGGATGCTCCATCACTGGAGGTTTTCAAGAATAGACTGGACAATCATTTAACTAGGATGGTATAGAGCTCCTGCCTTGAGCAAGGGGTTGGAGTAGAAGAACTCCAAGGTCCCTTCCAATCCTATGATTTTATGATTTTCTATCCCTATCATCCCCAGTTAATGGGGACAGTGAAGATGTAATATGGGACAATATGAGAGACCTACAAATTGTACAGCAAGATAAGCAATCAGCAACTCCTGGGACTGCCCACAGTATACAAGTGGTTGCAAATGTATGAGAAAGCTAAGAAGAGAGTGACAAAAAGTCATTGAAGCATATTGTCATCCCTTTAATGTTTCAGAGAATGTGCATGCTGGGGTTGCCAGTACAGAGAAGGGGCAAAAGGAACACTTTTTCTCAGATAAAATCTGTCTACAATGCTTTGATCCCTGTTGTAGTGTTTGGATATTGATTGGCTTATATGTTCAATAGGTTTCAGCCTATTGGAAAGCTGACAGGTCACATTGGCCCTGTGATGTGTCTCACAGTGAATAAGACTGCAAGTAATCATGACTTAGTGGTCACAGGATCTAAAGATCACTACATTAAGGTATTATTTAAGTTTTGTTGAGTGTGTTATTAGCATATTCAGGGACATTTTATATGATTGACAGTCTGGTTCCTCTCCTTTCAAATATCTTTTCTTGCCTGCCAGCCTGCCTGCCTACCTATCTCTCTATCTATCTGCCTGCCTATCTCTCTCTCCCTCACTCTCCCTCCCTCCCTCCCTCTTTCTCCCTCCCTCCCTCCCTCCCTCTCTCTCTCTCTTTCTCTCTCTCTCTCTCTCATATCTATCACTAGAAGAGAAGAGAATTTCTGATCCAGGAAAGCTGAGGCTGTTCACATTCAGGCAATAAAAATGAAAAATAACTAAAGAGCAAATAAAACCATCCCATTAAACTCTACTTGGTCTCACAGTTAGCATTTGCCTGCAATGTGGCTTTATATAAATTCCTGGGAAAGAAATGAATTGAAAAATAGGAGCTGTCCAACTACTATGATTATAACCATTATTTCTAGTGAATTTCTGCATTTAGTTCCCCACTATATTTCTTACAAAAGATCGGGTGAGCTGCTACCAGTTCGCACCGGTTCATGCGAACCAGATGTTAATTTTACATCTGGTTCAACGAACTGGTAATTGCAATGACTGGCTGGCCCCACCCACCCCGCTCTTCCCAGGAGTCTCCATGCAGACTATTTTAGATCCCAGGGCCTGCATGGAGGCTCAGGGAGGCAAAAACTGGGCCTCCCAGAAGCTCTGGAAGGCTGAAAATGGGCCCATTTCTGGCCTCCAAAGCCCGGGAAAAGCAAAAATGCCTCCCCCTTTGTGGTGCAGGAGGCTGCCCATGCCCACTCAACAACCTAGCAGAGAACCGGATGCTAAATTTTTGAAGCCCACCTCTGCAAAAGATCCAAACTAAGCTAATACCAAGTAACTCACATCTTTGGTTCCAAAATTATTGCATATAATCTTCCTGTTTCAAATTTAATATTGGGAAAGAATCCTCTTTCTCTTTCAATGTTCCTTCATCTTTAACAGTAAAGTATCATACTGAGCCCAAGGCTTAAAACATCTTGAACTTGAACAGTGGTCCTTGATTAGCTATTCTTTTTGCTAAGAAGTTCTACTTTGCAGATGTTTGAGATCGCTGAAGGTGTTGGTGGGAACATTGGACCTTCCCACAACTTTGAGCCTCCACATTATGATGGGATTGAGTGCCTAGCTATTCAGGGAGATATACTCTTCAGTGGTTCCCGTGACAATGGGATCAAGAAATGGGACTTGGAACAACAAGAGCTCATCCAGGTATCAAAGCATTAAACTGCTATCATTGGGCAATAAAAGAGGGGGAGAATTAACCTTGGAAAGGCTGTGAGAGAAATCACATGTTTAGTCTATAGATAATGTTGAAGATATCATGTATTAGTGGAATTTAATTTGTACTAATGTACAAAACTATATCCAGCATTGTAGGAATGAACTACACTTGCTCTAATGGCCCTTTCTGACACACTTCGTCCCCCCACGTATAGTTGTGCAATAGGGTCAGTTGTAGGGTCATCCAATTTTCCAGAACAGATTTGAAAAATGTAATTGTAATTGTAATGGAGAAAATATTCATTTCATTAAAGGATGCTACACTATTTCAGGGACAATTCAATTAATAGTTAGTGCATTTTCAGGGTATAGTTTTTGCCGTTAGAGCCTTAGCACATCTTTTCTGTATCACTGATCTTTAAAATCTTGGAAAAAATTATGAAAAGATAAACAAATACCTCTTAGTTCAAAGTAGTCAACTGAGTTACTTAATCCAATAATTTCCTTCCTTTAATTAGTTATTATGACAAGACTTGGGCCCTTTCTGATTTACTATATTCCTGCTTCCAGCAAATCCCTGCACATAAAGATTGGGTTTGTGCTTTGGCCTTTGTGCCCAGCCGTCCAATGCTGCTGAGTGCCTGCCGTGGTGGGACAGTGAAGGTCTGGAACGTTGATAACTTCACACCTGTTGGGGACATCAGGGGGCATGATAGTCCTATCAATGCCATCTGCACAAATTCAAAGCACATTTTCACAGCTTCCAGGTGAGTGTTTAAGTAGAGTCCTATTATATCCAGGGAAGAGTTCCAAAAGATTTTGCCTTCTTGATCCCATGATGTATAATTGACCTGTTCAAGATAATATTGCTTCATTAGAGCCCAAATGCCTGACTGAGGGAGGGAGCCAAAGGAGCCACGAGTGAATGAATGACTGTTCATCAAATGCCACTTTCTGTATAATGCTGCAGCCATAGACTGTTCATCTTTAAACCAAAGAAGAGGGTTTTTTTTTTTGTGAGAGTTGTTTTGTTCATAGCTTCTTCATATAATACCATTATGAGTGAATATCCACCTTCAGTGATCCCAAAAAGAAACCCTACCATTGCTATTTGAATATCTTACTGAATCAGTCAATACATACTTGATTAAGGCAGTTTTAAATGTTTTTTCTATATATATATTCAGAAACCAGGAGCGTAGCAGTGGGGAGTCTTGGTAACCTGCCATTATAAGACAGGATTCTGGCAAAACTGGGGTTGGAAAACAAGCAAGCACTCAATGCTTGGCAGAAGTGCATCTCCTGGGAGGGTGACCAAGAATACATCATTCACTTTCTTCCCTTAGGCAATCTCTGATCTCCACTTTTCCGACCATGTTTCTTTTTTTCCCTTTTCTGTTTTCCTTTTTCTCCTCTTCTTCTCCTTTTCTTTCTGTTTCTCTTTCTCTGTGCCACAGTGACTGTCGGGTAAAGTTATGGAATTACGTGCCTGGGCTCACCCCCTGCCTTCCACGACGCGTCCTTGCCATCAAGGGCCGTGCCACCAGTCTGCCTTGATCTTCCTCCTCCTTCTCTACTCTCCTGCTTGCTTTCTCTTGCTGTGTTCTCCCTCCCTGCCTCTCTTTGTCTTCCCTGTCCCTCTCTCTGGGAGCTGATTTCAGCTGCTTCTTGACGGTATGCAATGCTTACTTGCTTTTCTTTCCATTGAAGGGGCAGTAAGTGAAGGTGTCTTCTAAGGGAGAATGCACTCCCTATTTTACCTCCTAAATGGACATCCTAAATGCACCTTCTGTTCTTCCCTAACTTTGCCAATTTGGTTCCAATGTCAAGTGATCTGTGCTTTATTTGGAAACCTGTCACACTAAAACAAGTGTAAACTTGTTCGTAGTAAAATCAGTACAAGATCAGGGTGTTGAGAGTCAGTTGGGTTCCAGTGAGGTATTTCCAATTCACTGCCTTTGGTTTTTGCAGTATGAGGACCAGTCAATGTGATATAGCGATGAAAATGTTGGACTATAAATGAGGAGATTCAAACCACCCTCAGGTTTGTAAGCTCCCTGAGTGACTTTGGGTCACTCATCCTCTCTCTCAGCCCAACCTGTTGCTGAGAGGATAAAATGAATGAAAGGCCCTCAGTGAGCCCTCTGGATTTTCTGGAGGAAATATGGAGTAGAAATCTAGTTTAAAAATGAAGTTCTCTGCCCCCCCTCCCACACACACATGTATCAGAATAGGATAATGACCTCAAGAGTAGTTTCTAGGCCTTTGGGAGAGACCTAAAACCTCTCTACTAAGCAGATTAAAATAATAGTATCCAAACGAATGTAAAATATGTTTTTATTGAACCTGTTTTATAAAACTAAGCTTAAGTTAGTCATTTTTATGTTGAAGGAAAAACAGTTATATTGGGGCAGGGTTAAATTATCTTCAGACCTGCCAAATCTCATTTACTACCAGAGTTGCAATTTGGAATAAAATGGCATCTTCAGGGAGAAATAGAAAATATTGTGGATAAGCAGAATGATAGCTTATATCAGGAAAGCACCAAATGACTCAGTTAGGTACCCCTGTAGTTATTTTCTTTCCAAATGAAAATATGTTGGTATGCCATTTTAAAATATGCCATTTTAAAGTACATTTAATGTCATAGGTAATTTGGCTTTCAGTTTTTCAGTTCATGTAATGCTTTGGTTTCAAATGCACAAGCTTTTCTTTTTTACTGATATGCCTCACATTCTTATCCTTTTACATTTATTCTCAGTGACTGCACAGTGAAGCTCTGGAGTGCGAGGAAGCTACTGAACTGCACAACCTAGAAGTTGAGAAAAAACAGCTATGGTCTTAAGAAGACTAAGATGGAACATGGCTAGGAAGTAGTGTTTAATATTCTCAAACCCAGGGCTTTAGGATGAGGTGGTTGCCTGGTTCTCTGACAAGTATATGGGTTGGAGACGGTGAAGGAAGTCTCCTTTTCTGTTTATATGTTCAATTCTCCTTGCTTGTCAGATGTCGATGGTGGCAGCCATTGTAAAATAGAGCCAAAAAAGAAGTCAAAATTTGGTGCTGAGGTTCTTTCAGTCAGAATCCATCTGACAAATCTACAAAATAGTGTATTTGGAGAAAAAAGCAGTCAAAATATTTCATAAGTCAGAATTAGATTTTTCAACCTAGAATAATTAAATGAGGCTTTCCCATGATTTCCAGCTCTCCAGGAACTGCCTATATCCTGCTGATGCCCTTAAAACATTACAATGAAAATAATTAGAGAGAAAAATCAAAGGTTACAAGTTCCTTCCTGGATAGATTGTTATGTTTTAAGAAGTATTTCTTGTTCTGGTTGGTCTTTCAAGGGGATTTATGAAGTACCAACTTTTATTTCTTACTTGTACCTGTGATTTGCTATTTGTTTTCTTTTTGAAAGGGGAAAGGTTTGGAGGAGAATGCAAGAAAATGAGCCACTTTAATTTGAGCACATAGTGTCGTGTTTCTCAGTGGTCACTATAGAATTGCCCAGATATTTTCTATTTCATTTGAAATCAACCTATTCTTTAGGTTGATTTTCTCAGATTCTTGGAATGACAGTATTAAAAGAAAAAAGACAACTATGTTTTAAACAAAGCAATATATTTAGTAATTGATCTGATGAACTTTGATACCTTCAGAAGAGGAGTAGTTTCCTAAATACCAGTTATCTTTTCTAAATGTTAGATAAGCAACAAGAGAGAGACCTAAACTGATTAAATACATTTAGGATTCTCCTTCATGCCATCATTCGACATTTCAAGCAAAGAAGTAGCCTGGACATGCCACTTTCTCTTCCCATTCTCAAATTACTATTTTTCTGTAACAAAATGGCAGTGATGACAGAAATCAACTGTTCCCTATCACAGGAAAGAGGACATTTTGTCTTTTCCTTTGTCTGGGAACAGAAAAAATGTGGAACCTTCCCTTCCAGCTTTCAAACAGGGTAAGGAAGATTTGAATTGCTAAGCACAAGGGTGTTGCAAGGCATTCCTGTATTACTGGGGAGATAATGAGCCTGCCTCTCTTAATCTCACCCCCAGCATCTTTTTTGTTGTTTACATCTTTTTCAAACATTCACATTCCCATGTCACAATAAGGAGCGAATGGATAAAAGTTGATGCTCTGTGTTTAGAAACTTGAATTTTTCACAGGATATTATTCACTGCACTTGATTTTTAGCAGCAAACTGGCTTAAGCCCTTGGAGATCCATCACAGCTTTCATCTGTGTGCAATGCAGCAGGGCTATCCAAGCCTCTCTGAAGGATTGATCAAGCACTCTTCACATTGTTATAGGATTAATCCTTAAACTTTCAACTTGAGTTGTACTCTTCCATCAGAGGACCAAGGATTTAAACTGATCACTCAGCAGCAGGCTTGGGAAAGCCATTTGCTAGTAGGGAAATATGGACCAGCAGGTTAAAGCAATTTGCTTTCCAAATGCTTTGGACCATTCTACAGCTCTGCTTTTAGTTTGTAGGAGTCTTTGTTCTACTTCCCTGGATTAGGTTGGAATTCTGTCCATTCATTTGTGTTATGAAAATCCCTTTCTCTACACTTAAGCTGCTGAATCTTCCATCCAAGTGGAACGTTGTATTGTAATTCTAAATAGGTGTTCAAATGATTCTGTGTTTTGTCTTGTGCAATTGGGGGTAAGGGGGGGCAGCAGGGAGAGGTGTGTGATTGCGATTTTAAGAGGGTGAGAGCTTGTTTTGAGTTAACCTACCTCATAGTCCAAGGTGTTTTCTTATTTTTTTTTTTTTTTGTTGTTGTTAATAGAACTTGAATTGATCTGGGAAACGCACAGTATCACTGGTCCCAATTTCTAAGCTCAAGAGGAAAATATGATGAAAGGAAGCTGGCCTCTGTGTAATCTCAGAGGGAACATTTACATATTAAGGCTGTACTTTGTTTACTGCACCTTGGTGTCTTTTGCAGTCTTATCTTAACTCCACATTCTAAATTGAGTGGGGATGTGGGTCATACGATTCCAAGATTGGAAGATCTTCCACAAAAATAGCACAATCTTTATTTCTGCACATGGAACCCATTTTTTTTTTTCTGTTTACTGAAGTTTGTGGTCCCCTTTGAATGTTTTGTCTGCAGAAATCTTTGAATAGATTGTGAATCTATTGAGAATCAATGGAGAACGTTGAGAGATAGCTCAACGTTCTCCATTGACTTATATTATTTGTTTAGAACAAAGAATACGAAGCTTACAAAAGATAATAATATTTGTCTCACTCAATCTGCCAGGGGATACTTTTTATAGGTTAAATAAAGGATTGTGTGATTTGTGGTCCTCCAGAAGTGATGCTTTAGCTTCTATCTTTCCTCACTTGGCCAGCTCAGATTCAAGGAAAGCTGGTGGAAGCCACACACTCCTTCTTAAATTACTGTCCATATTTGCCATAGAATCTTGCGTGGCTCATGCTTGCTTGTCCTTTGGCACCATGTTATTCTCTATTTTTGGGGGAGAGGAGGATGAACCTTGCCTCCTTTAATACTTCTGCTCCCATGGATGTAGCAGAAGAGAAATTGAGCTGATTTCTTGGGTTTAATAAGTATAATTTACCCTATTGTTGATTGTACTTGAAGCACATAATTGAGAGGATATAAAGTAAGCAACAATGGACATTTCACCTCATAATTTTCAAGAACTGAACAGGTTGCCATAATAAGACTAATGAGACTCATAATGGTTTTGCTGTCCCTAAGACTAAATCTCTCTTTTAAGAAGCCTACCAATTATGTACTAATGTACACCGGCCACCTCAGTCTAGGGTTGGGATGATTGTTTTAGTTGAAGTCCCAGCATACTTGGATGTAACCAGATTGAAATTTTGTTTCAAACAACAGGTGCCTTTCCTTATTCTGAAAGGTCGGTGTTTTTATCCATAGAAAACACTGGTGCTTGTCTGGGGCTTCTGTGTCATCTGGCAAAATGGTATTAAGTGTGAATGTGTGTGTGTCTGTGCGCGTGTGTGCATGTAAGGATACAATGTAATATTTTATACCTCTGTGTAAATAATGTAAGTTATTTAAAGTTTCTGATGTACATGGTTTTCCAATGACTGTTTTTGTTCCTCCTGGTAATAAATTTATTCAACTGAAATCCCAAGTCTGGTTTTTACATTAAAAGGCGAATACAAAATCTTTAAAAAAATTAAAACAGAAGCTTGTGGGTTTGAGAAGTTGAATCCCAAAATAAGGGATGCAAGAACAAATGCAAGGATTAAAAATAGCAAGGAACTTGGAAATAGCCCTGAGCAGACATGGAGAACCTCAGGTTCACAGGCCAAATCTGATAAAAGTAGCTCACAATCCTCCAGTATCCCTTTCCATTCATTCTTTGCCTGGAAAGTTTTCTGCCTTGGAGAGAAATTAACTTTAAAAATACATTTCTCTTTCCCAAACTTTTATCCCCTTATAACATCCATGTGTTCAGGCAAAATTACCTCCTCTCCCAATTTTCAAGTGACGAATACAAAGTTGTATTCTAGGGAATACAAAGTTGTATTCTAGGGTAGAAGACTTATTCATTATCCTACTTTTTAAATGTTTTCTAGACTATTCCTTGAGTAGACAAAACCAGGAGTGTGAAAAGTGAGATGAATGAAACAAAAACATTTCTAGTGATTAAGAATGAAGCAGCAACTATGATGCTCAATACTATTGTTATACAAATTGCCTTTTGTAAATCATTTAATCAGTGTTCACAAAGACTTCTTTGCAGAGATCTGGGAAATAAAGGCTGGGCTGAATCACAAATTGATTTTTTCCATAGTTATTGGTTTTCACTTTGTGGTGGGCAAAACTTTGAAAAATAGACAGGACAAGTTTGAATTCTGACATACTATATCAGAGTAATTGGAGTAAGAAAAATACCCCAATATTCAACTTTTGAAGATGTTGAATTCTAATACTTATATAAAATTACAATTACTAAGAGAAGCCTGTCTTCCGTTTTTTCCCCCTTCATATCTGAATGACAACCAAGTCATCAGAGTATTACTGACAATTTTTTAAAATAATGTAAATAGGTTGAACATTTCCTTAGCTTGATTTCTACTTTGAATGAAGCCAAAAGGCATAGAATACTGACATGAAAATAGTTGGCAGTACTAATAATTTACCAAAACTTAGAACTGTAGTATATATGCCTTTGAGAAGGACTGAATATTAACTTGAGAACTCTCAAGTTAAATGTAGGAATGATATAAAAACTAAGACTTATCTCTATCCTGTAAGCTACGGTTTGCTGTAAGGATATACAGAAAATACTGCAGGGGGCTGGGAGGGGGGGTATTCTGGTTGGGATCCAGGATAAACCAAAAATATTTTGTTTTGGTTGGGGCTTGGTAGAAAGAATACACATTTCCATTGCCCAAAGTTTGTTAAAACAGCATTCAGGGGGATTGTGGAGTAAATTTTTATACAGTGGTATATTTTGCCCTCTCCTTCTCTTGCCTCCACTCAGCTACATTACAAAGTTCCAATGTGACACAGGTCCTCCTGCTTTTGATCTTTCCAGTCCCTTCTCTGCCTTCTTATATTGTCATTGCCACCACAAATTTGCACTTCAGACTTGGCTTTTTCCTGCTCCTCCCCTCCCTGACCCACTTCTACCCAGAAGAACCTTGTCGATCTTTGGAACAGAACAGCCCAACAAGAGCTTCCAGTTAAGCACATAACACCCCAGGTTAGCTACTCTACACATATGTTGCTCAACTCTAAAGTTGCTGAGTTTATTATTGAAATACCTTATGAACCTATCTGGCCAGAAGTGTAATGCTCTACATTTGTGTTTGTGTAAATCATCTTGCTTCTTTCAAAAAAGGTCAGTAAATAGCAACTTGTTTTCTTACAGCCAACAAATCAATCAATCTCTTCTCCAATTAAATTAAAGCTGGATTGTCTGGATGCTCAGTGCTAGATGATTATCAACTATGTGACATGCAATTTGTTCTATAAAGGCAACCCTCTGCTTCCATACTTTAATGAAGATTGCATACAAAAGTTGAGCAATATGTTATAGTTCATCCATCAACATGGACCTCTTTTTAATAAAAAAAATTCCATCAAAGGATTCCATTAAAATTCCATTAAGGATTCATACACAGGTCCACAGATATGTGAATTACATTTGTCTAAAGAAAGGCAGAATAATAGAGCAGAGCACGAAGTCCACCCAGACAGACCATTGGTTGCATTGGGTAGTTTTCTTTAAGAACAAAGAAGACAAATCCAGTAATTGGGAAGGAACTTGGATCGATGAAACTATCCAATTAACTATTAATAAGTTAGAGAAGCAGATGTAAGACCTATGTTTTTAAAACCTGTCTTCTTAAAGATCTCAATATATTATTTGCTTATTTGCTTCTCAATAGAAGAGAATAAAATTATATGAATTAGAAACATGCCAAATTTAATATAAATTAATCCAATGGTTTTCAAATTATACATCATTGACATCTCATTTAAAAAGATCAGTAACTATAACCTTTTTGTTTTGAATCACATACAGGTGAAACTTGAAAAATTAGAATATCATGCAAAAGTTCATTTATTTCAGTAATGCAACTTAAAAGGTGAAACTAATGTGTGAGATAGACTCATTGCATGCAATAGACTTATTACATGCAAAGATAGTGATGTGTCATAATTGTGATGATTATGGTTTACAGCTCATGAAAAACCCAAATCTACAATCTCAGAAAATTAGAATATTACATGCAATCAATAAAACAAGGATTGTACATAGAACAATATTGGACCTCTGAAAAGTATAAGCATGCATATGTACTCAGTACTTGGTCTGGGTCCCTTTTGCAGCAATGACTGCCTCAATGTGGCGTGGCATGGAAGCTATCAGCCTGTGGCACTGCTGAGGTGTTACGGAAGACCAGGATGCTTCAATAGCAACCTTCAGCTCTTCTGCATTGTTCGGTCTTATGTCTCTCATTTTTCTCTTGACAATGCCCATAGAGTCTCCATGGGGTTCAGGTCAGGCAAGTTTTCTGGCCAATCAATCACAGTAATCCCATAGTCATTGAACCAAGTTTTGGTGCTTTTGGCAACGTGGGCAGGTGCCAAGTCCTGCTGGAAAATGAAGCCAGCATCCCCAGAAAGCTTGTTTGCGGAAGGAAGCATGAAGTGCTCCAAAATCTCCTGGTAGAGGCTGCATTGACCCTGGACTTAATGAAGCACAGTGGACCAACACCAGCAGATGACATGGCTCCCCAAATCAACACAGACTGTGGAAACTTCACATTGGACTTCAAGCATCTTGCAGTGTGTGCCTCTCCATTCTTCCTCCAGACTCTGGGCCCTTGGTTTCCAAATGAGATGCAAAAGTTGCTCTCATCAGAAAAGAGGACTTTGGACCACTGAGCAACAGACCAGGTTTGTTTTTCTTTAGCCCTGGTAAGACACTTCTGATGTTGTTTGTTGTTCAGGAGAGACTTGACAAGAGGAATACGACATTTGAAGCCCATGTCCAGAATATGTGTGTTGGCTCTTGATGCACTGACTCCAGCCTTAGTCCACTCCTTGTGAAAGTCCCCAATACTTCTGAATGGCCTTTTCCTGACAATCCTCTCCTGGTGGCAGTCATCCCTGCTGCTTGTGCACCTTTTTCTTCCACACTTTTCCCTTCCACATAATTTTCTATTAATGTGCTTTGATGCAGCACTTTGGGAACATCCAACTTCTTTTGCAATTACCTTTTGAGGCTTTCCCTCCTTACGGAGGGTGTCAATGATGGTTTTCTGCACAACTGTCAGGTCAACAGTCTTTCCCATGATTGTGATTCCTACTGAACCAGACTGAGAGACCATTTAAAGGCTCAGGAAACCTTTGCAGGTGTTATGGCTTCATTAGCTGATTAGAGTGGGACACTTTGAGCCTACGATTTGAACTTTTTCACAATATTCTAATTTTGTGAGATTGTGGATTTGGGGTTTTCATGAGCTGTAAGCCATGATCATCTCAATTATGACACATCACGGCTTGAACTATCTTGCTTTGCATGTAATGAATCTATCTCATATATTAGTTTTACTTTTAAGTTGCATTACTGAAATAAATTAACTTTTGCGTGATATTCTAATTTTTTAGTTTCACCTGTGCATTCTACTTCCATTAGAAAGTAAGTTGTGGTCAGAAATAGCTCTGACTACAAAAATCCTACACTAACTTCATTTTCATAATCTATAGACACACTAAAGTTATTTCCAGCACAGACCTAAGAGAATAAATAGGCAGACAAATCCTAGTTAATTTGATCTGTATTTCAGATAATACAAGAAACATAAATTCTGTTGTCATCAGTACACTGTTTCAATTCATCATAGGAACATGGTCTCATATAGCTTGCAGAACAAGTCCCAAAGTTTCTTCCAAACAGGAGGAGCACAAAATGCAAGAACGTGTCAAGACTTGAATTCAGGCCTCTTCTTCCCCTCCTAAACAAGGGCCTTCCTGCTCATGCTTCCAGGGTCTAGCAGCCTCTAAACTTGAGTAATGATTTCTCCATTTTCCGGGACGTAGACTTGCACAGGGGCTCCTTCAGGAGAGCGTTTGAGGATATGGATACGAGGTACCTGAAAAAGTTCAAAAGAAAACCTTTAATAAAACTGTTATTTTTAGCAGGGCTTTCCATTAACTATTTATTCTACCACTACTACAATTCATCTATTTTTATTTCACGTAAGACATCTACAGAGAACATGCAATCACTGATACACAAATTTAGTTTAAATAAACCATCATGTGTGTATGTGTACACACACACACACAAACACAACAATATAGGATGTAAAATATTAAGATAAACCATAATAAAACCACCATAACATGGAGCCATAGAACTGCAATGGGATAGATGTTATAATTCACTGTCTAAGGGAGATAACCATCTAACATTAAGAAACTAATTTATTAAGAGAGGAGGAAAATATGTGACAAATAAAAGATAATTACATTACCTTCTACCTGAAACTCTGCGCCCAACAGCCTGCATGTTAACATCAAGACTGATTTAGAGAAGATGGCATAAGAGATGGATCATTCCTGTATACTCCACTGCTAAAATTGGTAGCACCTCTTAGGAGAAAATTCAGGAACATGGCAATAGCGTAGCTACTCTAGCTGGCTGCAGGGGGGTTAGAGATTACTAAATGATGTTTTAGAATTTCCCACTCTACTTGCAGTGTTGTGCAGTCAAACAACTATGGATATGAGAGCTCAGGAAATCTCGAGAATCAGAAATTTATCTGTTAATCTATTAATACCTGAAATACTTCACAACTGAAGTGAAACCCATTCATTCATTCACAGTCAATGGCCTGAATATCAGACAAGATGTTCCAAAAGGTCAGTACATTAGCCTGTTGTGTCAAATTCAAGAAGCACTGGGAGAATCTTAAAGACTAGCATATATAATATGAAATCAGTGTATAGACTAAAGCCCATTTTATGTGATGCTCATACTGTGTAAGCAGTGTTTCTCAGGCTGATAAATATGAAGCAGATTTCATGCAGTTCAATTCTAAGTTTGTGTCTAGAATACTTAACTCCAAAGCTCACAAACCAACCCATCCAGTTAAGGACATGATTTTAAACAGTGGACTTTTAGGACTGGTGGTAGAGTATTGTGAAGGGTTAATCTCCCGTGACATCGCTGCATGGCTTCAGTGTTCTACTTAAAACAGATTAGAAAAAAAATGCAATGAGCTGTTCGAGAACCTGCCTTTCTAGCTCATGCAACCACTTCCTAGGATAACAATTTTGCAGCTCTGTTTCAAAGGAGTGGAAAGTAAGCATTAGGGATTATGAGAGGAGGAAATCAAGGGCAAGTTCACACTTGCATGGTGTGGGCCTGCGCTGCAGGCAAGGGAGATGTCCAAGGAGATGAAAGTTTTACTCCTTATGAAACATTCACACATCTGAAGGAGGAGGAAATCTAGAACAAACAAAAAATGATCCATACCACACAGATTCCTTTCAATGACTACTTTTCTGAGAGTAGACAGCGGAAGCATTTCCAGAATCCTCTGACATGGCAAAGATAAAAGATAAATACCCCCTCAAGTCCAACTTGACAACTGGTGACTACATGGCAATGGCTAGAAATAGGGATCATTCTCGGCAATCACACAAGATTTGCCCCTGCCTATTTTCAGGACAACTTTTTCAACTTTTCATTCTAGTTACAACCCTGCATTGCTTGATAATCTGGAACCTGACTAATAACCAGATGCGATTCTGTGTAGCCATTTGAGATCAATCAAATTCAGCTAACCTGGTGAGTCCTTTGCTATAACTCTCAAAAGCACTTAACCAGCTTTTTCCATCAGATGCCCTCCAGATGAATTAGTATGGAACTGTAGGAGTTGAAGACCAAGTCTTCAGAGGAGTCTACATTCAGAAAGTCTGCTCAAAAACAAAGTAACTTGGGTGCTAACCATTTCCCACCAGTTTCAGATAAACTTAAACTGAACAATAGATACAATTTTATCAAATCAAAGGGATGAGTTCAGTAAAAATAGAGTGGGCAAAATTTAGTGATTATCATCGGATCATTTCAGTCTTTGTCATAGGCTCAAGCAACTCTTATTGACATTGGTGACCCGTAAGTGTCCTGAACATCAACTCCTCCTACTGTGTATCTGTATCTATCTCGTACTTGGGAAAGGACATTTTAAATATTGCTTTAGGAAAGGTCACAAGCACAATACTGATAGAATATTTGTAGCTCAGGGTTGAACTGCACGGTCCTTGCATATACATTCTCTGAGCTTGGTTGTTGTCTTGTCGACATTTCATTAGTCAGCTAGGTAATATCATCTGTGTTGATGATGTTTATCTAGTTTGCTAATGAAATGCCTGCAAGAAAACAACCAAACTCAAAAAGCACCAACAATTCCAAAGCACAATATTAGAATGCACAGCTCTAATATTAAAGAACTGGCTGTTTTCTCAGGCCCTGGGCTAAGGTGGATGAAGCTCTTTGTGGTGTGCTTGTGTATGTTTTTGAGTTGTTGGCAGATGTTGGTCTTCTTTTTTATTTACCTTGTTGTTTCTTATTTGATTTTTTTAATCTATCTTTTTTTTTAATTGCTACATAATGAGCTGCCCAAAGTGATTATAGTATCAGGCAGCACATAAATCAAGTAAATATTAAAATGTTAAAATAATCAGAAAATAATGTATGGAGAGAAAAACAGAAATGGGAAGGAAGTAGATAGAAATATATTCAATTTTAAATTTCTAACAGATTCTACAAATATGAAGCTGTCATATCATAAAGTCTATTCTACATAAATAAGTTAGCTTGCTTATAAAAGTATGCTTTGTTATGCAGTTACAAAGTATAGTTTACACAAACATATAACCTAAAGTAATATCCTCACTGTTGGTGGTCATTATAGTGATTTACTTCTTTTGATCTTTGATTCTGATTATTTTATAAGTTTCATGATCTTCTGCAAGAAAGTTAGCCTACATTGAGACAAACTTTCTTACTGTTTCGCATGTTTGTTTACTCTTTGAGTTGGCACATACCCAAGCATATCTTAACTTTCTTCACCTCTTAATGAATTAACATATCATTTAAAACAAAAATAATTGGAAATTTTCATCAGCCCTTTTTCTCATGTATCCCAATTTTTTTGCGGGGGTAGGGGGGTCAGGAGGAGAAGGTTTGCAAAAAGAATAAAAAACATTTTTTTCCCTTGATAATTTCCTGCCCTGCATATTTATATCCAATAAGGAACATGCATTGGTGGTAGATAGCATCGTGGGTTGTTCTCCATTTTTGTTGGCACCCATCAAATTCAGTAGAAAGCACTCCTCCACCTTTTTTCCCTTTTACTTAAGTTTAGTTGTTGTTGTTTTGTGTGTATCCAGATGGTATAAGCCAGGAGTGGAGAACCCACATGTAGTTTTTAAGAGTTCAACACTGGCTAACCTATCCCATGACTTTGTTTACTGTCCTTGCTGTAGGAAAGCTGCCAGTATGGGGCAAGGCAGAGAGAATTAAGAAGATGCTGGTTCCCCTCTCCCGAGAGTTGCTCTGTATTCTTACCTGAATTTGATGTCCCAAGGAACAAGGAGAATGCAATTCTCTGCCTGGCATACTGCGCACACGGAAAGTTCCTTGCCTATCCAGCGAATGTGGACGCGCATTGCGCAGCCGGGTTCGTTCGTGCCAGGATTTTAACTCTTCTGTCACTGCCGCCTTGGAGAGAACTCGAGGCCCCACTGGAACAAAGTCCTTCAGGGATGGCGTACGAACTACCCTGCTGTGGGATACAACAGACCGATGGAATCTAACTGGCATCGCTTCTTCCTTGTAGGCAAAGTGAGCTGAGCTGCCAGAGAGAAAAGATGGCCGACCGTGGCAGAGGTGGCTATTCGGCACACGTTCTGTGACAGGAAAAAAACCTGGCCCTGACCGCAGGTTCTGAGGACACAGATGATGGTATTCTGCTTCTTGTCCCTTGCAGACCTGGTTATGAAACAGCTGCGTGGCCTCCTCCTTGGACACTACAGATGCCGGCTTCATAAAGGAAATGTCTGGGCTGCTGCTGCCAGCAGATGTTGTGTAAGAGATGCTGGAAACATCTGAATTGCTATCTTCTGAAGCAAAGTGAAAATTGGCTTTCGGAGCAGGATTGGGATTGGATGCAGCGAAACAGAATTCAGGGACAGTCACAGTATAGTAGGTGGGACGTCGCCTGGGCAGTGCACTTCTCCCTCGGGACTCCAAACTTTCCCGAGTGGAACATACCCTGTGGAGCCAGAATAAACTAGTTACGATTGCAAATGTCAGGAGCAATTGTTTGATTCTTGGGAAAAAAACATGACGCCATCTTCTCAAAACTTTAAGTAGCTTAACACAAACACTCATGACACGTGGACAACCAGTTGAATATGAGCCAGCAGTGTGCAGCAGCAGCCAAAAAAGCTAATGCAATCCTAAATTGTATTAGCAGAGGGATACAATCAAGATCAAGGGAAGTACTAATACCACTCTATAAAGCCTTAGTAAGACCACACCTAGAGTACTGCATCCAGTTTTGGTCACCACATTATAAAAAAAAAAAAGTGCAGAGAAGATAAACCAGGATGATTAGGGGACTGGAGGCTAAAACATACAACAAACGGTTGCAGGAACTGGGTTTGGCTAGTCGAGTAAAGAGAAGGACCAGGGGAGACATGATAGCGGTCTTCCAATATTTGAGGGGCTGCCACAGAGAGGAAGGGGTCAAGCTATTTTCTAAAGCGCCTGTAGGCCAGACAAGGAATAATGGATGGAAACTGAACAAGGAGAGATTTAACCTGGAAATAAGGAGAAACTTTCTGACAGTGAGAACAATCAACCAATGGAAGTTGTGGGAGTGCCATCACTTGAGACTTTCAATGAGAGATTGGACTGCCATTTGTCAGAAATGGTGTAGGGTCTGCCATTTGGGGGGGGGGGTTGGACTAGATGACCTACAAGGTCCCGTCCAACTCTGATTATCTGTTATCTGTGGAGTTCAGAACTTCCATAGATTTCATTCTGTCTACTATGCATTCTACTTATGACTGGCCTTTCCTATCTCATCTCATACCTATGCCATGAATGTCCATTTAAAACAGGGGTGCCTTAGGATGTATAGCAACATGGCAACCTTAGGATGTATAGACTTCATCACCCAGAATCCCCCCACCAGGAGTTGTGGGAGGTGAAGTCCACGGATTTTTAAGTTACCATGGTTGGATACCACTGTTTTAAGGAAATGCTTAAGGGTATATTTCTGACATCTTTAGTGGATAACTTACTTTTTAATTTTGTATACATTTATATGGAACTATGAATAAGATCAAGTAGAAACATTCAACATTTCACATTTTTTTCACATCTCTCATTTCAGGGAAATATGCCACGTATAGTTCATTCCAATCAAAATTTTGCAATTTTAGTCAAATCCCCCCCATGTCCATATATTTGTTATTTTATTATTTATTTTGCTTATAATATTTATTCCTCCTCCTTCTCCTTCTAGCTGATGGTATTCACTAAACACTATTTTCTCATGCAAAGATACCTTCAGACACATTAAAGACTATAAACTTTTTAAAAAGTGAAAGCAAAGGTTCTCAAGGCTCTGTATTTTGGGACACATATAAAGGTCTGCATGAACTTAATTTATTCTTGCTAAATGTACTTTTAAAGTGTCTGCTTGTTGTCAAAATCCACTGTTGGATTAGGCAAGGTAATCATAGAAACATAGAAAACTGATGGCAGAAAAAGACCTAGTGGTCCATTGAGTCTTCCCTTTGAATTTATTTATTTATTTATAATTATTATTTTTATATTTTAATTCTTGTCAGAAGATGGATATGTGTTTATCACAAGCACGTTTAAGCTCATGTTTAAAGCAGGTGAAACCAAAGGAGTACTTTCAATATACTGTACCTCAATACAGTACAGTATAGTGTTGTACAGTATTGTAACACAGTACCTTATTAGCCGAGACTGTCCTCTCCTTCCCGGGAATTCTGGGGTTGGAGGGGCACTAAAACCAGCCTGTCTTCTTACTTCCAGCTTTCTTGGAGGATCTAAGGGACACAGGTGTGTCTCAACTGCCCTCTGAATGGAAGGGCTGGGTGCCGGTGTGGGCTTTATGCTTGCTGTGCTATAACAGAATACAATGAGATAAAAAGTAAGAAACAGTTATTCTGTCTATTTCCCAGTTATCATTATTTTTCTACATGCAAACCAAGGACCCACTGGTTAAGGGCTGTAAAAGTCATTCTTTCCTATTATTTCTGAAACAGAATAGAAGCAAAAGAAAAAAAACACCTGAAGATTCCAGAATGTCAATAAAATAACTGTTCAAGTTTAGGTACCTCTGATATTCTGGGTCAATGCTCCTCAAAGAACATTTCGATCCCAAATAAGTCAAGGACTACTTATATATGGGGTTGCCTTTGAGCAGGGACCAGGTGTTTCCATCAGCACCAGGCCAAGACAGAATACATGCTGGAGTTCCATACCATATTACACCAGTGCTGCCATCCAGCTAGATTCAAGATGTTAGTGTGAGTATAGATAGCTCTAGGTTCCTTGGGACCAGATTATCCAAAACAAGATTTCAAGTACATGACACATCTACAATTACAATTACAGGCATCTACAATTTTGGGGAAACACAGGAATTTGCTGTTTGAAATTGACATTAAAAAGGGCATAATCCATGACATCTCTTGTGGAATAATATCTTTCCTACAATGTGCCAAATCATGCTGCCATCTTTTAATTGTCTTTTTCAAAATTATAATTTTAAATTGGCGTTATCCAGCCATTAAGTTCCCTAATATTTCTCTTGCAATGGATTTGTCTTGTCATGAAAGATGGACACTAAAGAGACAGGATACAACCTGTAGATGTTTTCTCCAATTTTCCATCTACCTGAACTGCAAAAGCAGGAAAAAAAAGTTTCAGGAAATTCTCTTAACATGGCATGTCCACAAAATATGATTTTTTAAAAATTGCTATGCTATTGCCATGATAAAATCAGAGTGTTAAAATGAACCACAACTTTCCCTAAATCCATTTCCTATTGCAAATCAAAATAATCTAACTACAATTTACTATGCTAATTCATAATTTCATCTGTAGGCGCACAAGTAAGCGATACTTGCAAAAAATAGTCATCAAAAACATTTGATGTCTATCACTGTTATCAGTGATTATTAATCAAGGTAAAGTTATTATTAATAATACACCCAGGATGCAAGATATTCTGATGGCTTTTCTTATCTGTTCAATAAAGGATGCAACAAGGTAGATTAGTGCAATTTTAATATAGTGAGGAAAAAAGAATAATGTTAAGAATCAATGAATAAATTAAGATTTGAACCTGAAAGTTTAATTCAACCTGCCTGTCTTCAACAGTTGCAAATACACTTTGCAACTGAGTTATGAGTTATGATTTACATGAATTCACCTCAACACTTTGAAATCAAACAGAGACATCCTAACAAAGAGAAAAGCACAGTAGAAAGTTCTAGTGAACAAGTTTAACCTCAGCGTGCTGTTTGACCCCATCGACTTCTTGGGCTTCTCATAGGGCTTGTCCAAACTAGTTTCTTTCCAAGGGCTATTCTGGATGGGAGAAGACTCCACTTCAGCAGCTGGATAATGAGTTGAATCTTCTAGAAAGCCAAGGGAGGAAAGTTGCAATGAAAGACTGTGGTGAGACTGGATTTGTGTCCAAGGTGTAATTTTTGTTGGAAGGTGAGGATTCACCACAGGGACTTCTTTAGAAAGAAACGAGGATGATAGCTTGTCACTACAAACTTGAATGTCCTCTAAGCATCCACTAAACTACCTTGTATACCTGCACTTCCTTATCAGCCCTTAATTAAAACAAACGGGGACATTAAATTTGGCACCCTTGGACCATTTCACTGAGATCCATAACAAACATCCTTCCTTGCTTTCAAGCTTGGTAAAATATTGTAGGAAAATTTTTGGTCACAGTGTCTGGATATGATGCTGAGAATTGTAATCAAACAGATAATCTCTTTAGCTGAATATGATGTCATTAAATAAAAACAACAGCAGCAGAATATTTAAATATATATTTTAAAAATGACAAAAATAGCTGTCTGAATGTTTACTTATTAAGTCTCTGTCAGGAAAAACTTCTATTCTTAAAACCCCTGGCCATCATAACTCTAGCATGAAAAATTATTATTTTAAAAAAGACAATTTCACCATCCCCAGAGTGAAAAATATTTCTCTCTCTCTCTCTCT
>BLBF01000020.1:52222394-52283530 GCA_015471245.1 Laticauda colubrina | reverse complement strand
ACACAGGTCCAGGCTCCCAACCAATCAAAATGGACCAGCCTCAAATTTAAAACCAGGAGCTGTAAGACCCATATCCATACAGAAGCCTGATGATGGCAGATGAGATTCTGCTGAAACGTTGCTACAACTTTAACAGAACTACAATGACGTGGGATAATACCCGAAGGAAGCTAAACAGCACACACACACATATATATATATATATATATATATATATATATATTTTAGGTACCAAAATGCATTTTAAAAATCAGGTTTGGCTTAGCCGTAGATCGACTTAATTGTGAGTGTACAGATAGTCCTCACTTAGTGACCATCTGCTTAATGACTGTTCAAAGTTATGATGGCCTCAGAAAGGGTACTTTGCAGCCTCTCAAGCACTTTCAACCATCATAAAGTATCATACCACCCCGTCACATGACTGCATTTCAGGCACTTGGGGCAATTGGCTTGCATTTAGTTGTCATTTGACCACAATTTGTGACAGTTTTTGCCTTTTTCCACAGAAAATAACAAAAGACACCCATTGGATATACTGGATTCAATTAATGACTATGTGGCTCACTTAATAACTATCGTAAAATTGACCACAAAGTCATGTAGGATCACATGGTGACCCACTTAAAAGCCATCCCAATTTATATCCAAAATTCCAGGCCCAAATGTGATCATAAATCAAGGACTACCTGCATATGATGATACTTTTTTAAAATACTCACATTTTCAATAGGCCCTTGCATATAGGCCCATATAGATTTTTAACCAAAGATTATGGGTACACAACAGAAACACTGCATTGATAGTTTTACTTGTTCCAGTAAGTAGTCATTATAGAAACTTAGAAAAGGAAATTTTTTGCCCTCTTTATGGTACAGATAAAATCAATTTCCCTTTTTACTGTTTCCTTATTCTATTTTCACTGTACTGTACAAAACAGTACAGGCAAGAATAGCAACTATAACTATACCAGTACAGGCAAGAATAGTAACTAAATATAAATAAAGAGCCACTTTGGTGTAGTTGTTCAGGTGTGGTCAGGAGACCATGTGTTCTAGTCCTGCCATGGGCATGAAAGCCAACCGGGTGACTTTGATCTGTGGTGGGAATTTAATTTTTTTTTACTACCGGTTCGGTGATGTGGCATGGCAGGGGAAGGATACTGTAAAATCCCCATTCCCTCCCCACCTCACTAACCTGCTTTCCAGCTCCCTTCTCCTGTGCAGGACAATCAAAGAAGACCCAGCCAATCAGTTGGGACTTGGGAGGCAGATAATAGATGGGGGCGGGACCAGACAGAGGTGGTATTTGCCGGTTCTCTGAACTACTCAAAATTCCTGCTATCAGTTCTCCAGAACTCATCAGAACCTGCTGAATACTACCTCTGCAACTCATCTCACAGGGTTGCTCTTGTGGGGAAAATAGGGGGAAGGAGGAGTGTTATGTATGTGTGCCACTTTGAGTTACTTATAAAGTAATAAAGGAGGTATGGAAATCAAAGTCAAATAATAAATATTAGAAACAATTACATCAGCGTGTGTTTGCTATTTTATCCTTTCAAAAAAACAACTAAGTTCAAGTTCTTTAGTATCCTACATTTCAGTCACGGATGCAAACCAATTAGGAGGTGATGGGATTGCCAGTAGCTATCCTGTTTGGGAAATCACTCAACTGATAACTGAGGTTTCTTAATGAAATATCCTCAGGTAAAATTCTGCCCACCCACGCTGGTCCACGCTGGAAGGAATATAAAAAGGAAAAAATATAAAAGCTGAACCTGCCTGGACAAAGAAAAGCAGCAGTGTTTCAGTGTTTTTGTTGTTTTTCAATTCTAACATTTGACTTGCTCGTTAGCCCTATTTCTTGGCTTGTGCTTCAATCCCGATTTGATATTTGGTTTAATTTCTGGTTTGTCTCATTTGTCTATTCATTTTCACTGTTCAATTATTCTTACTCATAAAGTGAGTCCCAGCTCACCTGAGACTGTTGCATATAACTGAGCTCTAATAGGATTTCCAGTAAATTCTGGAATGTGCTGCATCTAAAGGCCAGAATGCAATCATTGCCCAAATCTATGGACCCTCTGGGTGTTATTGGGCAAATTGTGACTCTCAGCCTTGTTTCACGGAGTAGACAAGGCTTTCTAATGACGTTATTCAAGGTATAAATAAAACGGGGATTGCGAAATTAATATATTATATAAATTTTAGCATGAGTATCAATTATAAAGGCTCCTGTCCTGATTGGTCTACTTTGATCAAATAATTTGTACATCAAGCAAGTACAGCACCACGTATGCACACTAGTGCAAATCACTAAAGCCTGGGAACTTTACTCCTCTGGTTTCGTTCTGTGTTTCATGTAGCCAAAGAACATTTAAATGTGATGGTTATTGAAATAAACAAGCCCTCGGGGCCTGTTTACCATAGATCAAGATAAAGTGCCAAGCATATCTGTTGCAAATTTTCCTTCAACTTTGACCTTCATAGAATTTGACCATTGATCAAGCTTATCATCAAACTATACTACAGCTGTAGGAGCAGCCATATCATTGAGGTAGCTGGCTTTCTCAGGGTAACATCACTGATGTCAGACAAATCTACTCATAATAGACACAAAGAACCTACCCCATGAGAAATGTGATATGGATACAACAACAAACAAATTTAACCCGAGGAAGGCAGAAGTACTATTTCTTGGTGGAATGGTTTCTTCAATATTCCCCAAAGTGCTTTTTCAAGAGGCAACTGGACTTTCTGGTTTTTCTTTGAGGGCATTTCTTTTCTCATCCAAGAAGTGTGTTCAGCTCTTGAGAAAGCACCTTTGGGACACCATGACCTGGAATCTCCAGAGACACTTATTCAGTATTCTTTGTATCTTGAATGGGACTTTACAGTAATCCTAGTGTAGTGATCACAACAGAGACTAGCAACTTGGTTGTTAAATGAAGTGGTTGCTAAGTGAAACCACAACAGTGCTTATGATCTTCAGCTTTCCTATTCTTTATGGACCTGTGGTAGTAAATGCAGGAATTGGTTGTAAAAGTTTTATTTTATTTTATTTTATTTATTCATCACATTTCTATATTATCCAGATCACTGACATTACTTGGGCAGTTTACAATAAAAACATGTCACAAAATATAAAAGTATAAAATAAAAATAAAGTTAAAAAAACAAAATTAATATATAGGGTTAAAAAAGTTAAAAAGCTAAAAAAAATGGGGAGGACATCCTCACAATACCATCCACCCTCAGAGTTGCCTAAAACCTTTTGATTGTCTTAACACTTTTCTTGAAGGCCTGAAAAATGGGGGGCCATCTCACCTCTGGGGTACGGTGTTTCAAAGAATGAAGGCAATGGCAGAGAAGGCTCTTTTCCTGGATCTTGCCAGACAAAATTACTTTTTCATCACCACTGGAACTGTGAGTAGTCATTTGGTGAGGCAGTCGCTAAACAGGGACTACCTGTATTATCTTCTAAATGAGCAGGTGTTTTGCTTGGAAGACTTTCTGTATCTAGATCGAATTGAAAATGTAGCTAAGTGAAGCTTTGCATTTCAGAGATACATGCCAGCTGCATTCTTTCCAGGAAAAGACAGGTCCAAATATAAATAGCAGAATGTATTTGGCATGGGTTTGTCTTTGAAAACTGCAAAATTTCTACAGTTCAAAATACAAAAGCTAAACCAGTAAATACAGCATGAGTCTCTAATTACATTATTATACATCTCTACAAACTTTCTATTTTCTTCCAATCATAATTCAAAACCTCACCTGGTTTGAAACATTCTAAAATCTAAATTTTTGAAATTCTGAAAATCTAAAATGTTGCTGCTGAAGACCAAGAAGAAAAATCTAATATATGTGATATAATATCCTGGTTTCCTCATTCCAAAGCAACCTTCCTGTTCTATTTCATGCAAACAAGTTTTGTCTTGATGTTTCTGTCTACCAAAAGTAGTTCTGAATTATTTCCTTTTTTTTTTATCCAAGATTACCGAAGGATGCCAAAACCCATTAAAGGTGCATTGCCATCTTTTTGAGGGTCCCTGTACCCTGTTCTTTAAATTGTTAGTATAGTACTTGTTTAAGTATAGGCAGAATATTACATTAAGTGTCTGAAATAGATCCACTTTGAATATAGAAATTAGACTAGGAACTCTTGTGTTTTGCATTAGATGCCAGTCAAAAAGATTGTTCAAAAGAAATATTAAGCCAATTATTAATCCTCTTTAATAGCAAAAGGCCCAGAAACTGTAAGCTAAGGCAATTGATATCCACATCATGTAAGCAATAAATATTTTCTATAGTGTCACCTGTGCTCTTTTAGTACTATAAATCCTCATCTTTGACTGTCATTTCCTCTGATTTCTGTAGATACACCCTTAGGTTGAAGGATTGAAGGACAGCAAATTATTAATTATTACCTTCTTATATTTCTTTCTGTTTAATGTCACAATTTGATACAACATATAAAGAGTTTTATTTTCCATTAAAGATTTCCAAATGCGTAGCCACACCTAATTTTGAAAATGTAGGTCAAAAACTAAGTATCCTTTCAAAGAACAGCCAACAAATACCTGTTGCCTTTCTTTTTAGAAATAGTGACAACGAATGAATGTTGTTGTTTTTTTCTGGCAAGGATATGAAGGTTTTCTGGGTCAAGAAGTAAAGAGACAGAAGGAAAAAAGATATCACTTTTATGGATAACATCATCTCCTGACCACAGCATCAAAATCCGGCAGAATTCACTTATTTTAGATTAGCATGAAGAAAGAGATAAAGATTAAAACTGGAACCCCAATAATATGACCAGTACGTTTAAATGTTGACCTAATCAGAATTGGGGAGTCATTTAAAGCCCTGCTGCAAGGATCATGGATATAGCTTTGCTAAAAGCAGGGGGGGGGGGGGGGGAGAGAGAAAGAGAGGGAGGGAGAGGGAGAGATCCAATGTTTATCATCATATAGTCCAAAGTTCTAAAAACTATGGAAAAGGTGAAGGATTGGGAATTTTGTTTTCATCACATTCTCTCAAGATAATTTGTCAAGAGTACTGAATGCTACTTACACTTAATAGTACAAAAGAGTACAAAGCTGGTGCAGAACTTTGGCATTGTTCATTTTGGAGTTCATAATACTGTATAATTCTAACCAAAGCCTAACATGGTAGTAAGCCAAATTACCCTTTTGTCTCTGTCATTCTCTTTTTCAGCCATTCTTTCCCCTTTTCAAAAATCATTATACACCAAATATTCCATCCCAAATTAAGGGTCTGGACATCAGGTCACTTTTCCTTTCTTCCAAATCTTTACGAAGCCAGAGGCTCTTTTAATGATAAATCATTTAGTCCTCTCTTCAGAATGTTTTTAAAGTGCTTACTTTTCTTTAGCCCTTTGTGGTATTTTCCTACCTGGCAATGGAGTTGATATACCCGATGCTATGTTTATCCCTCTATAATATATGAAATTGTCACAATCAAAGTGCTAAAATACATGGGAGTGGGGAGACCTTTACACTCAACTGCTTTTAACCAAACATGGTATTTTCAGTTCCAAGCTGTGTACAAGTTGTATACTTTAAAGAAGCCTGAAGGGAGAATCTTGTGGCAATGGATTGTGGACCAATGTGCACCTTCAGACTTCCCCAGTGGCAACACAAGCTAATGCATGATACAGTCTTCTACCCACACCCAGCCCACCAAGAAGGCATAACCCCACCCCCAATATTTCTTTCCTTGGTACACATCAAAAGTTTTCCTGTGCCAGCACAAGCAATGCTGTCTGATTCACCTGTCATATCTCAATTCATTGTAAGCACTCCATCTACCCTCCAGCTGGGTAGCTTGTGATGTGACAGGTGGGGCCCCACCAATCACTTCCCACTATGTCACCTTCTGACATAATCTTGTCAGGAGAATTTCTGTGGGCCTGTGAAATGCTGAAAGTTTTTTTTTTTTTTAAACATAAATAATGGTGGAATGCCACAAGGCTGATCTGTGTCTTGCATTGTTTTACAAGTTCACTGATGGGGGAGAAGATTGAAACAATGGCAAGATTGACAAAAATTAAAGGCAACACTACCAGTTTTACTTCCGGATCGAGTAACAGGAATAATGGTCACTATGGAGCTTTGTTTCCTCCACTACCCCCTCCATTAAAGGAAATGTGAAACACCTAGGCCTTTATTAAAAAAAAAAAAAAAGCCAAGTGACTAGAGTTCTCCATTTTCCCCAAGAGCCCCAGTAATAGAAATAATGGTAAAATAGAGGTTGGTCTGGTCTGGTCTTCTGCTTTACTGTTGAAGACACCAGATGGGTCATGTCAAATATGAGTCAGGAAAGGGACCCTCATGCAAAAGATTTATTAACCACATGTCCTCAAAAATCCATCCATGGAAAGGAAAATGATTAGTGCTTGTTTTCCCAGCAAAAGTGAAAGGATTACAGTAGCATAGGAATCACTATGGTAATTGTGTTATAACATAATTTCAGAATCAGAATAGAGCTGGAAGGGACCTTGGAGGGCTTTTAGTCCAGTCTCCTGCTCAAGCAGGAGATCCTATATCATTTCAGACAAGTGACTGTCCGGTATTTTCTTTAAAATTTCCAGTGATGAAGCACCCACAATGTCTGAAGGCAAGCTGTTCCACTGGTTAATTGTCCTCACTGTTAGGAAGTTTCTCCTTAATTCCAGATTTCTTCTCAACGTTGTTTCTTGTCCTGCCCTCTGGTGCTTTGGAAAATAAGTTGACCCCCTCCTCTTTGTGACAGCCCCTCAAATACTGGAATACTGCTATCATGTCCCCACCAGGTCCTTCTTTCCTCTAGACTAGCAAAAACCCAAATCCTGCAACCGTTCACATGTTTTAGTCTCCTTTAACCATCTTAGTTCCTCTTCTTTGCACTTTTTGCCATCTCCATGGCAAAAGCAGAGGAAGGATCAGAAATCCAGAAAGCGATTTCTTAAATTGTCTTCAATTCCAACACAGGAGTGAACCAGTTTGAGGCTGCCATGCAGAAATGTCCTGTGTGTAATGGATCTAGCACATATATAGGTTGTTTAAATAATTGCTGCAGCTGCACATTGGGCTATTTTATAAACACTGTCAGCACAGTAAACTGTTTAGAAGGAACAAAGTTAACTCACAAGAGTTTAGATTTAAGAGCATCAGAGGAAACTGCCTTTGTAACAGAATAGTAAACATAGAATAGTCTGTTTCTTTCAACTTGATTTTCAAGGCCAATACAATATCAATAAGGGAGGAAAAGCAAGAAGTATTTTTTGTTGATGCCAAATTCTACTGTAGGTACTAGGGCAGAATTCTTGGAATTGGAAGTCCACCCAACTTAAAGTTGCCAAGGTTGAGAATCCTTGTACTAGAGGAAAAATGTCTACCAAGCAGGTAAACTGTTTCAGGATAAAATGATAACAAAAGCTTTGTTAAAACATCTGCTAATAATGAGCTGTTAAAGACAAAGAGGCCTTATCAGGAAAACAGAGCCCCAGAAGTAAATATTTGCCCAATGCCTACTGATAAGAATATCCACCTCTACAATATAATTGCCATTTCCCAGATACTTTAAGAAGTATTACAGAACAATGCCTGGGATTGGGCCAGCTGGAATGAATGATGTCAAGGACTTTTGAAAATAGCTTACATCATTCTTCCATACCCTGGTGCCCTGGAGGTATATTGAGCCTACTATAGGGATTCTTAATTTGGATTATGTATGCATTTTCTAAGGGACGTGGTGGCTCAGACGCTGAGCTTGTCAATCAGAAAGGTCAGCAGTTCAGCGGTTCGAATCCCTAGCACCGCATAACGGAGAGAGTTCCTATTACTTGTCCCAGCTGCTGCCAACCTAGCAGTAGAAAAATAGGGATCACTTTGGTGGGAAAGTTAACAGCGTTCCGTGCAGCTTTGGTGTTTAGTCATGCTAAGCATATGACCATGGAGATGTCTTCGGACAGTGCTGGCTCTTTGACTTTGTAACAGAGATGAGCACTAACCCCCAGAGCCGGAAACGACTCGCACGTATGTATAATTGGAACCTTTACCTTTACCTATGCATTTTCTAAAGGAAGGGAAAATGGTTTCATTCCATACCAAGATCTTCTTGTGGGGGCTTTCCTTCTTTAATAGAGAGTGGTGTTCATTTTGCATGGGAGGGGAAGAAAATAATAAAGTCCCATTTTTGTCACAGACTACTGAACCTTTCCACCATTGCTGTCTTAAGACAACATAAATGAAATGAAATATTAGTGTTTTTATGTAGAATTTGCAAGTATCAGTTTCATTTAGTGCGGAAATATTACTTATCAGCATATTCTGTGCTCATATTCTGTTACTCAACCTGTAACTGAGATTCATGATCCACTCTTGATATTCCCCTTGTTGACACTAGCATCTGATAACTGTTAGCATCTAATAAAATAGAGCTATTTTACACAGCTTTTGCTAAAATTCCTTCTACCAATGCAAAACTATTCTCTGAAAACTGTATCTTTGTCCATTCATTAAAAAAAAAAAACAATCACTGTCACACTGAAGAGTATAGGCTCTGTAGAAATAATGTCTGACATAATAAACTGATCTTTTGGCTCTTTGTTGCAGTGAAGCACTGCAAAGACCAATGAGAATTGGAATTGGAAGATGCCTGTGGATTATTCCTTTTTTCAATGCAGCATGGAGCTGCTATGAAATAAAGAATCTGTTGATCTGCAAACAGCAGTCTTTTGAGCTTTGTATCCTCATCCCTGAGAATCAGACTGATTTTTAAACCAACTATTCCTCTTCTTTCAACTATTCCTTTGCCAAAGGAAGCAGGGTACAAAATAACCTGTGTTATACATTGGGTGTTCCGGGGAGCTTCCTCAGCTACGTTGCAAGAAAGAATTTCAACATAAATAGTCCAATCATTCCATTTGGCTTTACTCCTACAAAGCTATGCCCTATCTCCCTTCTTCCAGGCTCTGGCTACTTAGACAGCTATACAGGAGCTAACTTCATAACACTGAAGGAATTCATCTCATTCTCTCAATTAGCTGCCAGATGTGCTCTTCAAGAATAAAGAACAGTGAAGGACAAGTGCCCTTTTGGTGCCCCCTGCATGCAGGCCATCCATCATCCCATCAAGACCAAGAGGAGAGGCCAATTCCTTTGCTCCAGAATGATAAAGCATGTCACAGCTGTGTTTCAGTGCCTCTTCATTCTGGCAGGGAACCTGAAGCATTTCACCCATCATCCAAGCAGGGTCTTTGATGAGCTACTGTTCCCTGTCCGTGGGAAACTGAAAGATCTATGCCAGGGTCTTCCAGCAATGCTGGGAGTATGAACAGAGGAATTTAGGATTCAATTCAATAAATGAATGGAATGCTGTACTCGGGTTATGACAGGTTACCACAAAGCTCTCCCTTAAAGTAATAGTGCATATTTACAAAACCAAAACTTTCATGTGCCTGAAATTAGATGGCAAAACCAGGATGGGATATGAAAAAGATGAATAAATGGGCTAGAGAGTTGAAGACACCAAACTGGCTTAAATTCTATTTCTGGCATAGGATTCTTTTTCATCTAGGCTAGTCATTAATCCTTGGCATCAATTTCTCTATTCAAGATCAATGGAG
Source organism: Laticauda colubrina (assembly GCA_015471245.1). NCBI lineage: Eukaryota > Metazoa > Chordata > Lepidosauria > Squamata > Elapidae > Laticauda > Laticauda colubrina. The sequence continues at coordinate 52,273,903 of BLBF01000020.1, read as the reverse complement.
TTTAGCTTGCAAAATGCAATTCATATCAATATGACATCAATACTCTAAGAATCCTACATGTGTTAAAGTTGCCTCAAACAAAAAATTAGATTAATTTCACTGTGTAAACAGATAAGCAAGAATTCACAAGAAGGTCAAACTCCAATTCTTGCAGAATAATCAAAGACGAAAGAGTACTTTTACATGAAATTTGTAATGGAAGATACAAAAGGCTCAATCCATTTTAAACAAAACATATTTGAATCATTAACTCCTATTAGCAAGTACCTTCACTGAATGGGACATAACCATTTGATACATTGGGGAGATATAAAAATGTGATATATCATCATTGCAAGGTTATGTGTTGTTGACATAGAAAGGCTGACAATAAGCTAATATCCTAGAACAACAAGGGATCATCATGTGATAAATTGCTGCAAAATATTAAATTAACGTGAAGCAACTCATTCCTGTGTAGCACTAACTAGTACTGGACAATATCAGAAATCAGAAACCAAATGCTACAACTCTAATCCAACATTTAATTGTATGAGTTTTGTGAAATGAAAGAAAAAAGGCGCTGGCCTTTTCTCATTGAGTATCCACATGCCATGATCAGATATAACACTGTGTGCAATTCAATCAATCAATAGGTGAACATAATAGTGGCTTAATAAAAACAGTTTTAACAATATGTGGATTCGTAAGTCTGATAACTCAAATCAACCTAGAAATCCTTTCTTATCTCCTACTAAATTTATTAAGACTTTTCAAGTGACTCTGTTGTAAGAAAGTAACACTATATACCATCACTTAGTCCACACAGTCCTAGGCTGAGCACCAACCTGTTTGTGACACTCATGGATAGATTAGTTCCAGCTTTGTAAATGTTTCCTGCAACTGGTTCTTAAGCCCTGCATTTGTTTCCAGGTGCTAAAGTTTTATGGTAATCAGATAAAAATCTGATCTTCAGATACTACTTCATCGAGAAAAGAGAAACCTACAGCTAATTTAAAAAAAAAGATGTGATGCTTCTATGGTTCTTCTGTCCAAAAACATTTCTTCCTCATGCATTCTTAACAAAGGACTCAAGAAAGCAATCGCTAGTCTATGTCCTGTTCATCCATTCAGAAGCATTTCTCTTCAGTAACTGCCTAAGGCCCAGCAGCTGATCAAAAAAGAAAGGCAGACTCCAAAAAAAAGAGCTGGTAATGCTCGCCAGTCCTGTACTTGCAATGCTTTAATTCAGAGAATTTGGCTTCTTGTGTGTGTCTACGGGTGCCAAGGTGGGGGATCTCCGGCTCTTGATAGTCAGGTCTAAAACCTCTGGAAATGGCATTAACTTGCTTTTTCAGAAACAGAACTGCTATAAAATCAGTTTTCCCACATTCTTTCCTTTAATTTTTGGTGGCTATTACAAGATTTCAGAGGGGAAAAACAAAAGTTATAAATTACTTCCAGGAATCAGTTAACAGAGAAGAATTCTTTGCTCTTAGCTTCAAGGGGAAAAAAATGTTTCCTCCATGCAGAGATGTTGACCACATTTTACACCCAGAGAGAGTTCTACTTTGTTTTCACTTACTTTTCAAGGAGGAAGTGGTTCTCTTTGAGCTTCTCCATTAGCTTCCTGGAAGGTACGAGAGTTGTGCTGCTACAGCAGGAGCTGCAGCAGCTTCCATGTTCTTGATGCTTTTGTTAAATTTCCCTCCACCACCCCCCCCCACTAGGTATTTCATTTAACTTGGGCATTAGCGACATCCCAAATGTTAAAAGATCTGAAAACATCTGTCCCTGGGGCATACCAACCCCTCAGAGAAAGAAGGGGTGGAATGTCTGAGCCAAATTCTTTCTAACATGTGCATGAAATCACTTAGGAGAACACATAAAAAGAGGCCATTAAAATGTTCAAACCCAAAGTTTCTTTTCCTCTCGTTATGCTGTTGTTTTAAACTAATTCCAAGCTATGAAGGAATAGCATTTTCTAGGGGTCCCTGTTTGGAAGGTTAGATTGCCTCAGCCCGAGTGGAAGGAGTCATTTGCTGAATAAAAGAACTTCCAAGACACACAATGTCTCCAGCTCCTCTTGCTTTCTGGCTGCGGGACCCAAGGCTATCAGGCAAAAAAATGGATTCTCTCTCCCCCCCCCCCCCCTTCAGATCAGCCCTCAGAAAAATGAGCCTGGCAGCTGGCTATTACTGTCGTATTAGTGATGGATTAAGCTGAATTCTTTGTCAATTAAGCCACATGCACAATGCCAAGCTAATAATCCAGTGAAAATTAAGTGCTTTTATTTTATCAGGTGTCTCTGTGTGTATGTGTGTGCACATACACACACCCCTATGAGGATATAGCAGTAGGATATAGAGTTTGGACTTTATAAACAGATTATCATTTCACACAAAACTTCTCCCGCAGCAGGGTTGATTTTTTGTTTTGTTTTAAATGCTCCAAGCATCTTGTTAAACTTAACCAGACTGCTCACCACTTCTTTCAGGTCTTTCATTGACAAGAATCATTGGGGGGGACGGGACGGGGAAGCTAACCAGGATTGTTGCACAATGCCTTGTATGGTAGAATTAGGATCTGTGGATAATATCTTTTGTCAAGAGAATTATATCCTTCAATCAATCAGAATAGACCTGGAAGGGAGCTTAGAGTTCGTCTAGTCCAATACCAGTGGCCCCTGACATTTTGGGTACCAGGGACTGATTCTATGGAGAGAGGTTTTTCTGCGGACCAAAGGGGGTGTGGTTTCGTATGCTGCTTGTACCTATGGATGGGGCTCCACTTGTTTGCAGAGCCCGGTTTCTGGCATGCCTTGACCCAGAACCAGTCCAAGGATTGGGGGCTGGGGATCCTTGCCCTATACCATTCAGACAGGTGGTTGCCCAGTCTTTTCTTAAAAATCTGTGTGCTATTGGGCTTGGCAATGTACAGCTTGTATTATACAAAGCTTCAGGTAGAAACTATATTTTAGGTTCACGGTATAGTTCTACCCAATGTCTATGCTGACATTAAGTAAAGTTTTTTCCCCCCTGTCATTCTTTTTATCCCCTTTCCTCGTCAGATAAGCCTAGATGCATTACAACAGCCCAGGACACCAGAAAAAGGAAATAGATCACCTCTACAAGCTCCTTCAACAAAATGGATACCCACTCGATTGTATCAAAAAGTGTCTGACCATTCAATGTGCTAGAGTACAACCAACAGAAGTTATGAAAATGATGACACTACCAAACATCAAGAGCAGGGGTGGGATTCAATATTTTTAACAACTGGTTCTGTGGGAATGGCTTCATTGGTGGGCATGGCTTGGTGGTTATGTGACTGGCTGGGCGTGGTCAACTCAACATCATTCACATAGAGGCACGTATCTCCTCGCCTGGCTTCTCATGTGGGGATGCTACAACAGTCGTAAGTGTGAAAAATGGTCATCAGTCACTTTTTTCAGTGCCATTGTAACTTTGAATGGTCACTCCATACAAGCAAAGTACCAGCAAAGGAGGGGAAAAAAACTCCAGACAAGTTCCTGAGACAGGAAGTCTAGTCCTGACAAGAATATAATAAGGGTTAACAGAGAGACAGTTTCTGTAAGCAACACCAGAATGTTTCCTTCCTGCCTTCCTTACAGGATTAGGCCAGTAATTTCTTCAAACACCTGGTTCTCCGAACTGCTTATAATATTAACAACCAGTTTTAGCGAATAGGTGCGAACCAGTAGAATCCCACCCCTGATCAAGAGCATCTCAGAAAAAGCCAACACATTATGACAAACATTGTATCATGTAACACAAACCAACCCAAACTGTCTAGAACCATGATGGCGAACCTATGGCATGCATGCCGGAAGTGGCATGCAGAGTCACTTCTGCCAGCACGCAAGAGGTCATCCGGAAGAGCCCCACTGTGCATGTGCGTGCATGCCCCGCCAGCCAACTGATTGTCAGGTACCTGCCAAGCATTTGCAGGGGGAGATGTGCATGCATGTGCAGAGACATGTGGCATGGGGGGTTGCATGTGCTTGCGCAGAGGCATGCGCTGTAGGGGGGTGCACGTATAATGGTCATGCATGCATGCGCAGGGGGCGGGGAAAGTCATACATGCATTGCATCATGGGTGCAGGCATGCACATGCACTTTTGGCACACAATGTGGAAAAAGTTAGCCATCACTGGTCTAGAACATCAAAAACAAACCAAAAGACCCAAGAAGAAAAAAGAGACACCTACAACATACAGTGTAAGAATTGTAACATCTGTTACCCGTAACAGACAGAAGATTAGCAGAACACAGCCATGAACACCAATTAGCAGTTTGAAGATACAACAAAACCTCCTCGATCTCACAACACATGGACAGGCTCAACCACAGTTTCATCTGGGAAACGTAGCATTACAAACCAAGCTAAATCCAAAAACTTTAGGAAACTCCTGGAAGTTTGGCACTCAGACAAATCAGCCATCAATAGGCATATAAATAAATCACATTTATAGACCACCCAAAAGAGACAATAAAAAAGCCAAGAAGCAGACAAAAAGATCTTTCCACATCCTTTCCAGCAGCCTATTATACTCAGATAAGGAGGGATTACCCCCAGACATATGAACACACATAAAACAATACCCTAATCAAGGAATTACCAAGGAGAAAAAACATAACACGACCAACATTGACAGGGCAGGCCACTATATATAAATGGGGAGTAAACTTTAGACTCACTAGAACAGATGATATCCCTAGTCAGGTAATGAAATGTCTGTAAGCAACCAAGTTCAGAGAACACCAAGAATTCAACTCTACATATATTTTTTTCTATCGAAATAGAGGTGTCTTGCATTAACTTCTCAGACGTCCTCTCCCTTCTCCCCCTCCCCTGCAGCAGTCCAGAGGCTCACCCAGCTAATTCTTCCCACTGTCTGCAAGGCATCCCCTCCCCTTTTCAGTTACCCAACATGTCCCTTGTCCCAACCAATAAATTCTGCCATCTAGCTAGCTAGCGACAAGTGGCTCAAGGCAGCAACTACGTCAGCTCTTCCTTTACTCTCTCTCTCTCATTCCTTTCTTGTTGCTCTTCATATTGGGGCCCTGTGCATGCCCTACTATGCAAAGCTGCAAACTGAGGATGAAGATTTAGATTATCCGCAAAGAGCTACACAAAAGGCTTAATTCCTTGATGGCATCCTGATCTTTATAGCTCAGCTCTGTTAGCCCTTTTGCACACATTCATGACCATGGTAGCCATGGGGTAAGATGTGGGCGCAGAAGAGGAAGCCCAACAGTGGCCTCTGTACCTCTGGGCCCCAAGGCAGCTGCCTCCTGTTTTTACAAGGCACTGGTTTGTTTCTAAATCTCCCTGACAAACTATTCAAAACAATCTTCTTCTTCCTGTAATTCTAATGTGGAATGAGACAGTGCAGAATAGTTTTACACAATTGTAGAAAAGAACCCACAGACACTTCTGGAAAGTTGTTGGCCAGTTTCAGGATGGAGGTCCCTTTTGTAGTTTGGTGCACTTTGTGAAGTCTTATTTACAGACCTAGACTTCACAATGTGAATTTTTGCACTTGGAATGAACGGATTAAGGTATTGCATGAGACAGAATTTCAAATGCACCCATCGTTTCATGAACTGGCTTTTAAAAACTCCAATTCTTTTAATACTAAACATTGTGCCTGTGTTAAAAGTCAAAGCAATTTGACAATTCTACTTAGAGACACCACCTGTTTATCAAATAATGCTTTCCTTTTCCACATTCAGCAACCCCTTTGTACAAAGCCAGTTGGCTAAAGGCCACATTTTCCGCTGTTTCGTTCAAATAATTTATTTGTTAGGATGAGCTATTAAGATGTGAATGTTCTCTTCTGCATAAATTGCAGTTTGGAATGGCAATAGGGAGAGCAAAACAGCTAGAGGGTAAGCAGAAAAGGCAGTTTTGTCACTATTGTTTTAAAGATGTATTTTTAGGAGCCACGAACACCATTTCTGTTGTGGGGGGAAAGCTGGGAGATTCTGATTGCTATGATATGAGATTAACTGTAAGCAAGTCCATGTATCCATTTTATTCCCCTTCCTTTTTAAAAATAGACTATTCTCATTGCAAATCTGCAAGCAGTGCAGTGTTATTTGCAATAAGCTCTATGAATTGAGAGATGTTTATTATACAAAAGCCCTGAAACAATTAGATCCCATTCTAATAAATTCATTACAATAATGTAGATTCTGCAGAACTGCATTTTTTTTTGCCTACTGACTTACTTAATCTCTAGTTCTCTGTTTGGTAGATGAGGAACACAGACCTGCCAACCCCTGATAAAGGAAAATCTGGAGACCCATGAAAAAATATCTGGAGATTAAAAAAAAAATAGTGAGATTCTATTTTTTTCCCGATCAAGATTAAACAAACCCCTTTTCCATCGAGGAAAGTTTATTTAAATGTTTTATTTGTGTTCCCTGTTGTAAGAAGATGCAGCTTTCTTTAATGATTCTAATAGGTCATCACTAGGATGAAACTTATAACAAGGTGTCGTTTCTTCTGGATAAGCCAACTTCATGGCCAAAATGTTAGACAAGGTGCCATTCTTTTTCTTTTAACATCAGACATGGGTATATTTTAATGAATTTTACTACGGAACTTTACTAAATGCAGAGAAACTGGACACAAAGTTGCATGTGACGATCGCAAACACTAAAGCGATCATGTGAATAACGAACCAATCAGACCGTGTTGTATCCAGTGGTAGAAAAAGCAAAATGGAGGCGCCCAGAGTAAAAAGAAATGTGCTGTATGTATATGACTATATGGTAATATCGATATTGCGTGATCTGAGAAGTGGCGTCATGTTGTTTGTGTGAGAATCAGATTTATGCGCGTATAAGCCAACCCCCAAATTTTTTTTTTTAAAAAAAGCATTTTAAATTCGGCGTGAGATTGAAGAGCCTTGTCATAAGACCGTGAGAAATGACAAGAAATTGTGAGACTCACGGCAGAACCGTGAGAGTTGGCAGGGCTGGGAACAACACTTATAAATTTAATTCAGAAGATTGGGTGGCTTGGAATAATAGAAGTTATAATCCAACATGTCTATGAAACAGATGTAAAACACCTGGTTACTTAATAGGAGATCAAATACTGTAATTGAAGGATGGATGTTAGCAATCCTAGCAAAAATACAGACAGCAACCATTTGGCCACAAAAAGAGGACAGAAAACCTTAACTCTTTTCTGCCATCTAGTGGTTGCTTGAATTTTTACAACATTTTTATGGTAGCTCCATTTTAGCAAATCTAAAAGAGTTTTCCTAACTGCCCCAACCTATGGACATATCCCAGAAACCCTTTCTAGCTGCTACCTTCATCACATATCTGCCCCATGTTCTGAAGTTGCTCAAAAATTTTCAAATATTACAGAGTAGTGGTCAAGTGGTGAAGATGCTCACCTCCCATTCGGAAAGTTGAGAGTTCAATCCTAGGAAGCAGCAGATGCTTTTCTTACGGTGCAAAGAAAAAAAAAATCTGCTGCAAACTCCACATGGTGTCAGGAAGGGCATCCAGTCGGTAAACACTCCGTTCCATCTAGTTGCTTCGATTGATAAAAAAAGGGAGTTTTAAGCCAGCTTAATTCTGCATGTGGCTGCAGATGGAAACAAACTGGCCCTTTCATGGGCAATTGAGACTTGGTCACATGGCTTGAGTCAGCCCTGCTTCCACTTAAAAGGTGCTATGGACATGTCATGTTCCTTTTCCAGTCCTTGAGAGTCCTCTGAAGTATCATTTTGGATTTGCTATGCAGTAGCTCAGGACCATGTAGTTATAGTATATTAGAGACACTTTTTAAAAACTTTCCATTTTTGCACCACAGGAATATGTTTATGTTTATGTGTTTTCCATTGAGTTCAGTTTCCATCTAGGATGTGTTGTGCTGTCTGGGAGACTCTGTCTCCATGAGAAGGAGATGTGTAACTCTGTGGCTGCATTCTAAGACATTCAGGTGCCACAGTGGACTTTTTGTTTTTGGTAGTGTTCTTACGCACCTGCACAAGAATATGAAGTTTCCCATTGTCTGTGCCATAGTTAACCTCTTGGAAACTATAAAGGTATCTTCTCTGGCATGTTCTTCTGCTTGCTTTCCAGGTAAGCCTCTATATACTCTCCAATGTGGGCTTATGAGCACCTTCCAGCAGATAATTCATTTTGCATGTGAGAATTGCATGTGGGCTTGAGAAGCAGACCACTAGGTACTGAGAGACCTCCCTTGTATATTATCTGAAGCAAACAAACTCCTAAGGAGTGATAGGGAAAGAATGACACACTGAAAGTCCAGTGCTTGCAACAGTTCAGATTTCCTGCTTTCCAATCCTGATATTAAAATATAGGAAGCAGTGCACAACACATGCATGTTACGTAAGAATGATTTCCTTGAAGAAGAATAGCAATAGCACTTAGACTTATATACCACTTTACAGTGCTTTACAGCTCTCTCTCAGCAGTTTTACAGAGTCAGCATATTGCCCCCAACAATCTGGATCCTTATTTTACCCACCTTGGAAGGAAGGAAGGCTGAGTCAACCTTGAGGCTGATGGGCTCAAGGTCCATGTCTTCTTCATGCTGAGCCAACAGAATTGTCTCCTCACTAAATGTAAGTCTTTAGGAATCCAAAATGGCCCCTGATTTGACATCATGGCTTCTCTGGACGATTAAAGTGCGTAGAGATTTGTGGACAGAGAGTTTCACACACACCCTCCATGCTAGGTCCTCCCTTTTTGTCAAGATGTGTTGGTTGTCACAGAACCAGGGGTCTGCTCCCAGTTCAGTTTTGAGTTTCACAGTTAAATCACTTGCAGATTGGCCTTGCCGGTCGCGGCATTGCCAGTGGGTGGTCACTTGGGCAGTGGCTTGAGTAGAGGGGATAATGGTGTCTACTACCTCCTCCTGCCCGTATTTGTGTTGAGGGAGAGTGAAATGGAGGTAGGTTTTGCCTACACTCAGGCCAATTGGTCAACCTGAGTACTGTCACTCTGTATATCCTACTAGGATCTGCTTTGTTGAACTCTTCAGCGTTATCTTCAAAGCACACGCACATACTCTGAAACAGTGGTCCCCAACCTTTTTTGTACCAGGGACCGGTTTCACACAGAAACACTTTTTCAAGGACCGGCAAAATCAATTCTTCCCCAATAGTAAAGGGCTTCTTTACTATTTCTTTACTAAAAACATATTTTTATATATATTTTAATCACAATTATTCATTCTTTGTGGCCCGGTACAAAATGATCCACAGACCGGTACCAGTCCAGGGCCCGGTGGTTGGGGACCCCTGCTCTAAAACACATGGAATGGCTGGAGAAATTGAAAAGGACTCAAAAGACAGTTGGGTGTGTTTGCAGAAGATGGTTGAGAGTTTGCCTACAGATTCCTTTGTATTCTGGATAATGAGTCAAGTGTCCCCAAAACAGACAGAAGATATAATAGAGACTCTGCAGAGTTCCTTAAAGATACTACGCTTGCCATGCAGTATATGGTTGGGGTGGTCTTGCATGTCCATAACACAAGTTATTGGAAGGGTATCAAAACAGAGATAGCCCTCATGGTGAGGGAGGCAAAAGAAACACATCAGAAAATATTAAATCAGAAAGGACATATGGTGTGATGACATATGGTGTCTCTCAAAATATCCCAAAACCCAAAACATATATTAAACTCCAGTAAAGGCTTCAACTTAACTTCACTGTTTTATTAGACACAGTTTAAAATCACAAAAGTAAATAATGAGATAAACAGAAAACCAAAACAAACCGCATTGATGAGAGTTCTGAAGCAAGCCAAGATAACTAATCATAAACTCCAGGAAAATAACTGAGAAAAGTCCATGGGAAGAACTCCAACAAAGATAAACCTCTTTCAAGGTGAACATGAATTAACTTCAGCAATTCTAACAGCGCAGTTGCAAACTTATATACATAGCTCCCACCTGCAAGCCATGAGGAGGATCATGGTAATCACCTCTTGAGTAAACCTCGCTTTTCCCTGATCCTCTCCTCCCTGCATGACCTAGGATGGATAGGGGATGGGCCTGGATCCTCCTCTGACTGCTAAGCCAGCCTCTGCCCTTCCCCAGCCTCCTCCACCACCTCTGGAGCCACACTCCCACTCCCAGTTGGCTGTTCCTCCTCTTCCTCAGAGTCAGTCTCCACCAGGGGCATGACATATGGCCTCTCAGTACACAGTATATGAAAATCCCCTATCTTAAACATAGACTCCATAACCACAAAGACTTCAAATGCCACCACTAGCGAATTGATTCTTACCCCCCACAATTGAGAGTATTGAGCCCAAGATAAGTCTATAGTGGTCATAACTGCAGAACCACACCCTCTTTGGAAAAGTAACCAGAGGACACCAACATGTGTGCATCAATATGCAGTGCAATGTGCAGTACCATGTCTAGAAGTTCTGAAATTTATCTCGACTGCCCTTCCCCCATCTTTCTATTTGAGAACAGACTCCCAGTTCACAGTGGACCCACATTCACATCTTTGTACTTTGCATCACTTCTATGTGGGCAGGGTGTGCTTCCTTTCTTCAGTGAAACCAGATAGGGGTTTCACATAATGGTTTCACAAAATGATTTATTCTGTTCTGCAATGACTCTTTTTGATTAAGTTCGCGTGAAACAATTTTAAACAATATTTTTTAATATAAACCACATTTGCCTGGGTTCACAAGCAGTACTTATCCCAAAATCATGGATTGCCCATGAACAAGTAACATGACATCTGAGATCCAGAGAGCTGTCTACTTATTTCAAAGTTTTGGGATCTCCATCTCTGGAGATTTTAATGCTGAGTAGCCATTTTGGGGGGATGATTTAAATGGTCTTCCTGCACATTGCATAGGGTTGGATTAAATTATCTTATGTTTTCATCTAACTCCGTGAATCTATGATTTTAAGAAGAAGAAACTATCCCAAAGCCAATTCCATGCACAACTACCCTTATTCCTCTTGAAGTTTTGTAGGTTATCCAAAGATTTACAACTGCTTTATCCAATATGCTTCCAGATTGGGTAGCTTACTTACCAACTCTTTTTTTCTACATAAGACATTTCATATACAGGTGAAACTTGAAAAATTAGAATATTGTGCAAAAGTTCATTTATTTCAGTAATGCAACTTAAAAGGTGAACCTTATATGAGATAGATTCATTACATGCAAAGCAAGATAGTTCAAGCCGTGATGTATCATGATTGAGATGATCATGGCTTACAGCTCATGAAAACCCCAAATCCACAATCTCAGGAAATTAGAATATTTTGAAAAGGTGCAATATTCTAGGCTCAAAGTGACCCACTCTAATCAGCCAATTAAGCCATAACACATGCAAAGAGTTCCTGAGCCTTTAAATGGTCTCTCAGCCTGGTTCAATAGGAATCACAATCATGGGAAAGACTGCTGACCTGACAGTTGTGCAGAAAACCATCATTGACACCTTCCATAAGGAGGAAAAGCCTAAAAAGGTAATTGCAAAAGAAGTTGGATGATCCCAAAGTGCTGTATCAAAGCACATTAATAGAAAATTATGTGGAAGGGAAAAGTGTAAAAGAAAAAGGTGCACAAGCAGCAGGGATGACCGCCACCAGGAGAGGAGTGTCAGGAAAAGGCCATTCAGAAGTGTTGGGGACTTTCATAAGGAGTGGATTGAGGCTGGAGTCAGTGCATCAAGAGCCAACACACACAGACGGATCCCGGACATGGGCTTCAAATGTCGTATTCCTCTTGTCAAGCCGCTCCTGAACAACCAACAACTTCAGAAGCGTCTTACCTGGGCTCAAGAAAAACAGAACTGGTCTGTTGCTCAGTGGTCCAAAGTCCTCCTTTCTGATGAGAGCAACTTTTGCATCTCATTTGGAAACCAAGGGCCCAGAGTCTGGAGGAAGAATGGAGAGGCACACACTGCAAGATGCTTGAAGTCCAATGTGAAGTTTCCAGTCTGTGTTGATTTGGGGAGCCATGTCATCTGCTGGTGTTGGTCCACTGTGCTTCATTAAGTCCAGGGTCAACGCAGCCGTCTACCAGGAGATTTTGGAGCACTTCATGCTTCCTTCCGCAAACAAGCTTTATGGGGATGCTGGCTTCATTTTCCAGCAAGACTTGGCACCTGCCCACACTGCCAAAAGCACCAAAACCTGGTTCAATGACTATGGGATTACTGTGATTGATTGGCCAGAAAACTCGCCTAACCTGAACCCCATAGAGAATCTATGGGCATTGCCAAGAGAAGGATGAGAGACATGAGACCGAACAATGCAGAAGAGCTGAAGGCGCTATTGAAGCATCCTGGTCTTCCATAACACCTCAGCAGTGCCACAGGCTGATAGCTTCCATGCCATAACACATTGAGGCAGTCATTGCTGCAAAAGGGGCCCATACCAAGGACTGATGCTTATACTTTTCAGAGGTCCGATATTGTTCTATGTACAATCCTTGCTTTATTCATTGCATGTAATATTCTAATTTTCTGAGATTGTGGATTTGCGATATTCATGAGCTGTAAGCCATAATCATCACAATTATGACAAATCACAGCTTGAACTATCTTGCTTTGCATGTAATGAGTCTATCTCATATATTAGCTTCACCTTTTAAGTTGCATTACTATAATAAATGAACTTTTGCACGATATTCTAATTTTTTGAGTTTCACCTGTATATGCTACCATTTTTCCAACTCACATAAAGCAGCTAAAAACCTATGCTTTTAGGGGAATTCCTCTGTCTTCCTTCTCACTGCAGCTCTTGCATTTAGTGCAAAAGTTAATCAGAGGACCAAGGCATCTTTTTAAAAACCCTTTAATCTTGAGCAGGGGTCCCCAACCACCGGACCCTGGACTGGTACTGGTCCATGGATCATTTTGTTCTGGGCTGTAAAGAATGAATAATCATGATTAAAATATACATATAAATATGTTTTTAGTAAAGAAATAGTAAAGAAGCCTTTTACTATTGGGGAAGAACTGATTTTGACAGTCCTTGAAAAAGTGTTTCTGCATGAAACCGGTCCCTGGTACAAAAAAGGTTGGGGACCACTGATCTACAGCACAAGGTTGAAATGAAGGGAATGGCAGGTGATAGTATCAGAAGAAAACAGTTTGCAAAGTGAATCTACGGTAAAGTCAATTTGGAGGCATAATAGTTTCAAATCATAGTCTGAGTCAGGAATGCCCATCTGTGTGCCAAAGAGAGAAGTGAGCAGCGGGACAGAAGGAAGCTGAAAGATTAAAACTGAACATGGAGATAAAACCAGAGAAGGAAAGAGAGATACTGGAAATATTTGTAGCTAGATTAAGTCAACAGAACTACTGCCTTCATGTAGGGAATATTTCCAGAGACACAAGTGGAAACTTCCATTTTTCAAAATTTCTCCTATCCTGCAGACTCAAGAACACAAGCCAATATTGAATGCAATTGATTTCAAAATCCATGGACAATTTTTTTTCAGATATTAACTGCTGTTTGATGATGATGATGATGATTAAATTTAATTGACCAGTGTGATTCGCAATTAGTGTAATTAATTGATTAGGCTGATTGTTGCTTAGCAAAATAATTTGACTAGAGGGATTATTGTAATTGATTAATTGGTGTGATATTGGCTATATTGATTACCCAAATAGCTTGTTTCATTAAGCAATTTAATCAACGTACTATCTCAACAAACTTACCATGCCAGGAAAAAATCCAATGCCAAACCACAACCTAAAGAGAAATAAATCTCCACCAATGAACCACAAGATTTCTGCACATGCCTTATATGCAAGAAAACTGCCAGGCGGAGCTCCATTCAAAATCCAGGAAAGAAATACTTAGACTCTTTAGTTTAGAGAAAAGACATCTTTTACTGAAAGTGAAGTGGTAGCAACCAAAGAATTCTGAATCTGAGAAATTAGACGTGCAATTCACATATACAAAATGATGGAAATGTTCCCACCCCCAATAGTTCAGATGACACTTCCAATTAGAAGTTGTGAATATGATCATGTGGGTATCTTCAGGTGATGATGAGGCCTCTGTCCATTGACCTTGGCATATTTTGATAACGGGTTGCAGTTGCGCAGAGAAAAGAAAGCTAAGCAAGAAATAGAAACCTAACTCTATTGTATGCTCCCCCCCCCCCATTTACACAACAGAAGAATTTAACACCTCCAGCTCACTTCCCAGACTTTCCCTTCCTCCCCCCGTTACTTATGGCAGTCGAAAGATGCAAAGCAATAGTAGAAGATCTTGAAGGCTGACGTTCGGCCCTCCTAGAAAAAGGAAAACCATCAGTCCTAGAGGAGAGAGAGGAGAAAATATAAAGACAATTATTAATCATTCAGCAATTACAAAACAATACACTCCTAAGGCTTATCAGGATACTTGGAACGAAATGCTTTGATCAACTTAGGGGCTTTAACGTCGGTTTTGTTAACCCATTCAGCTTGCGAAGAAGGGAAATGTTTCCAGGCTACAAGATACTGTAGTCGACCCCTCCATTTGCGAGAGTCCAGAATTTCTTTAACTTCAAAATGCTGTTCACCTTCAATCAGTATTGGTATGGGAGGGTCAGCTTGGATGGGTCTTAGATAGGAAGTACGTTCAGGTTTTAGCAAACTAACATGGAATACCGGATGAATTCGTCGAAGAGTTTTGGGTAAGTTCAGCTGGACTGTTACAGGATTTATAATCCGTTCAATCGTGAAAGGACCAACATACTTAGGACCAAGCTTCTTTGACTTTTGAGTGGTCTGCAGGTATCTGGTGGACAGGAAAACCTTGTCGCCCACTTTATATCCTTTCTGTGGGGATCTTTTCTTGTCTGCAAATTTCTTATGAGCTTGATGGGCCTCATCGAATGCTTTGCGTGTCACTGGCCAGTTAAGTTGGAGTTGAGTTATCCATTCATCCAACGAATGGATGTTAGGTTTTTCACGAGGAAGTTCAGGTATGGGAACGAAATCTTGTCCCAAAGCCACTTTAAATGGAGTAAATCCAGTACTACTGTGTACGGAGTTGTTATATGCCACTTCGGCAAACGGTAGTAATTCGGACCAGTTATCTTGTTGATAATTTATGTAACATCTAAGATATTGTTCTAACACTGCATTAGTCCTCTCACAGGCCCCATTGGTTTGGGGGTGGTGGGCGGAGCTTAACCCCTGGGCGGAGCCTATTAACTTCAGGAACTCTTTCCAAAAATTTGAGGTAAACTGGACCCCTCTGTCAGAGATTATGCGTTCCAGAACGCCATGTAACCTATAGATATGTGAAATAAACAGTTTAGCCAGCGTCTTAGCAGAGGGAATCTTGGAACAAGGTATGCAATGTACTTGTTTGGAAAACAAATCAGTCACTACCCAGATGACTGTGTTTCCACCACTTTCAGGTAATTCGACTATAAAGTCCATAGAGATTTCTTTCCAGGGAGTCGTTGGTCTAGCTACATTTTGTAACAATCCTACTGGCTTACCAGGAAGTCTCTTTGCCGAAGCACAAATTGGACAGCTAGCTACATAAGCTTCAATGTCCTTCTTTAAAGTAGGCCACCAGAATTGCCGCTTAACCAGATGTAAGGTCTTCACAAATTCGAAGTGGCCAGCTGCTTTAGAATCATGAGCCTGTTGTAGTATTTGGCCCCTCAGCACCTGTGGCACATACAACTTGGCCCCCACCCAAGCCAAGCCATCTCTAATTGTATAGTCACTTGAATGAGCCAGGAACCATTCGTCCAGTTTTAAAGCTTCTTTTAATTGTTCGGTTAGGTCATTCGATAAAACCACTTCTTGATTCTTCCTTTGGGCTCTGGTGATCACTGGGGCGGCTAGATGTTTGGCTGAGACAATTGGGCTTATCACCTCCTGGCGCATACTATTATATTGGGGTAGTCTAGAGAGAGCATCCGCCATGAAGTTCTTCCCGCCTGGAATGTACTTCAAGGAGATATTGAATCGCTTGAAGTACTGGGCCTAGCGAACTTGTTTAGGGGACAGTTTCTGGGGCATTTTTAAGGCTTCCAAATTCTTATGATCAGTCCATACCTCAAATGGGTGTTTTGCTCCTTCCAGGAAATGTCTCCAGGTCAGCAAGGCCCAACGAACTGCAAAAGCTTCTTTCTCCCAGACGGCCCATCTTCTCTCTGTTTCAGACAGCTTATGGGAGGTATACACACAAGGCTGTAAGGTCCCTTTCTCGTTGGCTTGAAGTAATACCGCTCCAATAGTCACATCACTTGCATCGGCTTGAATTACGAAAGGAGTGTCCATATCCGGGTGCTTCAGCACTGGTTCTGCAACAAACAGTCGTTTTAGCTTTTCAAAAGCAGCTTGGCACTCCATGGACCACTCCAGAGGCTTTCCTGGCCTTGGCTTCCCCTCCCCTTTTGTTTTCAAGAGATTTGTGATGGGCATTGCTATCTTAGCAAACATCGGGATGAATTGCCGGTAAAAATTTGCAAATCCCAAAAAGCTTTGAAGTTGTTTTCTGGTGCGTGGTGGAGCCCATTCCAGAATGGCACGCACCTTCTCTGGATCCATCCAACCAACCCCCACCGACCATCTGGGCTTCACAGCTGGATCCTCTTCCAGACTGAGCTCTGCTAGCGATTGGGCTTCCTGCACCAGCAAAGAATCTTGGCCTCCAATGGCTCCCAGATCCTCTTGGTCACTATTTGAAGATGACATGATGTCCAGGCCCCTTCAGAAGAAAATTGGGTATTCTCTCTGGGTGGGCAGGTGGAAAAGATTCAGAATAATGTCAGGCGGAGCTCCATTCAAAATCCAGGAAAGAAATACTTAGACTCTTTAGTTTAGAGAAAATATATCTTTTACTGAAAGTGAAGTGGTAGCAACCAAAGAATTCTGAATCTGAGAAATTAGGCGCGCAATTCACATATACAAAATGATGGAAATGTTCCCACCCCCAATAGTTCAGATGACACTTCCAATTAGAAGTTGTGAATATGATCATGTGGGCATCTTCAGGTGATGATGAGGCCTCTGTCCATTGACCTTGGCATATTTTGATAACGGGTTGCAGTTGCGCAGAGAAAAGAAAGCTAAGCAAGAAATAGAAACCTAACTCTATTGTATGCTCCCCCCCCATTTACACAACAGAAGAATTTAACACCTCCAGCTCACTTCCCAGACTTTCCCTTCCTCCCCCCGTTACTTATGGCAGTCGAAAAATGCAAAGCAATAGTAGAAGATCTTGAAGGCTGACAGAAACTCTAAAGAATAATGAAAATTTCACTAATTGTTCTCTGTGTGACAACTACGCTCACCATGGCTGCTTGGGATTACCAAGCAAATGACTCAATCCTAGAATCATCCAACCATGCGTTTCAATATTTCTGCCCATCATGCAGACCCAAACTGGACAAATATACTGCCCTGTTTGAAAGAGTTGATACCATAGAAACACTTGATACCATGGTAGCATCCCTGGACACTTTAAAAGAAAGATTAACTAACCTTGGAAAAAAAGACACAACACAAAAACCCGAACATCCAATAACTACAAACCACATCTTGACCCAACAACTGCAACCCAATCCACAAAAAACCACAAATCCAACAAATAATGATATTCCAATCCTCATCAGAGAAGCTGTCAAGTGCGAATGGAAGCATCCAAATGCCATCTTTTTTGGTCTAGAGGACATCAATGACAATGATGACATCACAATTGTCTGCAACATCATCAGTGACTGTCAAGCATCAACCATCTCCCCTGATGAATACTTGACATTTCTTGCATCGGCCCAGAATTCAAAAACAGTGACGGCTCGGTGGCCCCACGCTTCTGCAGGATCATTTGCAAAAATAAATCAAGCAAACATAAATTCATTTATACTATAAATTCACTCACCAAAAGCAACACCAACCATAAGAACCTCCATTCTTGCCCTGATCTAATCTTACAGCAATGTGTACGATCCCGTGAGCTGCGCTCGGGAGTTCAAAAGATTCCATGAACAAGGAAATACTAACCCACACATTGACTACCACACAGAATGTATCAAAAGACCTTCAACTTACATCCCATTAACCATCACCCCAACATCCAACATTAGGCATTTATGCCTCTTACTTCCTCCAGACCCATTACTACGTATCTAAAATGCAAACTACTCAACGCAAGAAGCCTTGCAAACAAAATGCATGAATTTCTCATATTATTAGGCACGACCACATTCGACATTATATTTCTCTGTGAGATATGGTTAAATGCAGGTTTTTCAGACTCCATTACCACAGTCAGCAAATATGTTTATCGGTTAGATCGCGAAATCCATAGAGGAGCTGGAGTTGCTATCTTTTACAAAAAATCCCTAAATCTAAAAAAGATTCAAATTACACAGGAACTTGTTCTCCTAGAGACCATCATCTGTGAACTGTCCTCAAATGCCACAATCCACCTCTTACTATGCTACAGAGCCCCAGATTATGACATAGTTCATGCAAACAAGCTAACTTCACTGTTAACGTGGGCTGCCTCTTGCCCTCACTCTCTGATTTTCCTTGGTGACCTCAATCTATCTCTTATAATGGACACTAAATGAATGTACATCCGAACCGATACATGCAACCCTGTACAATACTGTACACTGTATTGTACACTGGGACTAGATCAATTAGTAACTAACAACATTAGACTCAATAACTGCCTTGACCTTATCTTCTACAACTGCTCAAACTATGGCCTACAAATACAAGAACCCTTTTCAAACAGTGACCACAGTATGATCAACTTTTGTCTCAATTTACACCCTCACAAAGAAGATCATAATGATGGATCCCCAAAATACAACTTCAAAAAAGCCAACTATGATCTCATAAATGCTGACCTATCATCTCTTGATTGCCACATTCTGTTCTCTAGCTGTAATACTACAGAAGACCATTATAATGCATTCTTGTTTGAACTTGAAAGAGTCATTAAACTATATGTACCATTAGTAACCCCCAAAAACAAAAAAAAAAACAAATTACCCATAACAATAAGGAAACTTCAATTAAAAAAAAAAGATTGCTATGGCGTAAAAATAAAACTAGCTATATAGCAAACTTTAAAAACAATACAACACCCTATGCCAACAGATAAAGGCAGAACACACAAATTACCACTGCAAGCAAGAGGAAAACCTCCAATATACAAAATCCACCCACGCTTTCTACAATTTTGTTAACACCAAACTTAAAAAAATCAAGAACCATCCCACCTCTAAAAGGACCAAATGGGAAAGACTGCAATGATGAAGCAGTTAAGGCCAATCTCTTCAACACATTCTTCAGTTCAGTCTTTGTAAACAGCAATGGTTCATGCCCCACATTTCCTAGTTGTGCCACAACTAACTGTAATGACCTACTACGTATTGACTTTACAGAAGATAACATAGAAAATGTACTATGAAACCTAAAACCATCCCTATCTATTGGCCCCGATGGATAATGTGCATACTTCTTTAAAAAGCTCTCCTCTGCCATAGCGAAATCCCTAAGCATTATGATATGAGATATCATTCAGAACCAGCTCCTTACCAAAACTATGGTCCTTAGCTACAGTCATCCCTATCTTCAAAAAAGGTGAGCCCAGCCTGGTTGAAAACTACAGACCAATCTCACTGTGTTGTGTCACATGCAAAGTCATGGAATCAACCATTAACCAATTCATCACTCTCCGCTTAGAGTCAAACAACCCACTCTCCAAAAAACAATTTGGTTTCAGGAAAAAATTGTCCTGCAATCTACAACTCCTACACTGCAAAAACATATGGAGTACTCTACTTGACCAAGGTAAAGCTATAGATGCAATTTACATAGACTTCTGCAAAGCCTTTGATTCAGTGGTACACGACAAACTACTGTTAAAACTAAACTCTTACAGCATTTCCAGATCCCTCCATAAGTGGATTACTGCATTCCTGTCAAACAGGCAACAAATAGTAAAAATAGGGAGCGCTATATCAAACCCTGCTCCAGTTAACAGCAGTGTCCCGCAAGGCAGTGTTCTAGGACCCACACTCTTTACACTCTACACAAATGACATTTGAGATCACCTTATAAGCAACTGTGTCCTCTTTGCGGATGACATGAAACTATTCAACACCACTGACAATGCTACTATCCTTCAAAGCGACCTTGATTATGTGTCTGAATGGTCAAACATCTGGCAACTCCAAATCTTGACCAACAAATGCTCTGTCCTACATATTGGTAAAAAAAGTCAGTACACCAAATACAAACCAGGTGGATATGACCTCATTGATGATCTTCACTCTGTCAAGGACTTTGGAGTTCTCATATCAAATGACCTAAGCACCAGAGCTCACTGTAACAGCATTGCCAAAAAGGCATTAAGAGTTGTAAATCTAATCTTACAAATCTTCTCCTCCGGAAATATCGAAATGCTAACTAAAGCATACAAAACCTTTGCCAGACCATTACTCAAATACAGCTCATCAGTCTGGAATCCGCACAGCATATCAGACATTAACATAATCGAGCAAGTCCAAAAGTATTTCACTAGAAGAGTACTACACTCCTCTGCTCACAACAGAATACCCTATATCAACAGGCTCGAGATTTTAGGCTTGGACAACCTTGAACTATGCCGCCTATGGTTAGATTTAAGCATAGCACACAAAATTATCTGCTACAACCACAACAATACAAGAGCACACAACAGATACAAACTCAATGTAAATTGCTTCAAAATGGATTGCAGAAAGTACAACTTCAACAAGAGTGGTCAATGTCTGGAATGCACTACCTGACTTTGTTGTTACATCCTCTAATCCCTACTCCTCAAACTAACCAATATTGACCTCACCCCATTCCTAAGAGGTCTGTAAGGGGTGTGCATAAGTGTACCATCGTGCCTACCATCCCTGTCCTATTGTTCCCATTTATTTGTACCTATTTCCTGTATTCTTACTCATATTTATACTTATACCTATTATCTTTTAAGCAATTTGACAAATCAAATAAATAAATAAAATAAAAATTGAGCACAATGATGAGTAGAACTTATCTAACTGTAAAAAAGACCTGGCAGAACTTCAGAACTTCCATACTATAGCTATGTCTTAGTTTTACTGCTGAAATGTGTGGCTTTTAGCAGGTATCTGTTGTATGTTTCTGAACACTTTTTAGAGATTTGTACCAGCCAGCTTCAGTAAGTCTAAAAGTTTGGTTCAGTTTCATCAGCAAGTGTAAATTTGCAACTGAACTGCCCTCTGAGCATCCCTGGCCATGTTTCTTGTCATGCAGCAGCTCTTTTCCCTTACAGCAATTATTAAAGTTGGTGATTAAGAATCAGGTATAAATCTAGTTTGCCCTGTCTGTGTACCCCATGAGAAAATGCTCTGGTAGTGCCTACACTGTGCATGATATGAATCAGAGACTGAATGTTAACTTGTGCTTTGCTGACCACATCCTCTGTGAACGGTTGTCAGACAATGCAGTTGGCAGTGTGGCTCTTGGGTCATCCAAGTACTACTTGCATTAACAAATCTGCTCAAAAATTGATAGGCTGAGAAGAATCTGTCGATTTTTTACATTCTGTAACTCTCCAATTTGTCTATTGATAAAGTTCTGTAACTTCTCCATGCTAATGATGGAGAACCAGAGAAAAATGGATCCCATATCCTAACTTGGAGATGGTGAGTTTCTTCTTATTACTTTTTAAAAGATTCTCCTGATTATAAGCTCCAGTTAGAATTATTATATCATTTAAAACTTATTCTTAAAATTAGTTCAATCCATCATCATTCCCAGAAGTCGGTATGATTAAAACCAATATGTTGAGCGGTGAGTTCTGTATATTTGTTCACAAATAATAATTTTGGGAGAATAAAGAGAAAAAAAATACATTTAAAGTCATGGATTAGACTTAAATTCTTTAGGAGATCGAGTTGCATCCAGATATATAATTGTTTCTTGCATCATCATAATGAAAACTCAACCAGCATATCTAAAAAAAAAAGGTAAATACCAAATACCAGCTATCTTTGGGGCACTTCTTCCATACCTGGTTATTTCCTGCTATGTGGGGGATTAAGTTCCCAATACCGTATATTTGGAAGAAAGTATATTGAGAGACGGCGTTTAAGGAGGAGGAATGTCTTTATATAAATACAAAGCCTGTCCTATATTTTTTTTTTTAGAATGTGTGATCTGAGACACGATGGGTGTCTACAGAGGAGCAGGAGGGGACAAGTGATGGAACTTGTGTCACAACACAAACTCCACTCTTGTGGACTCCTGTATGACATAGTGATGATGATGGTGGTGCTATCCATTTTGTCATGTTGGATTCTTCGTGATTCTATGGGCCAGGTCTCTCCACACCTTCCCCTCTGGTACTACTTCAGCTTTTCTCTGCTCTAGCTGCTGTCAGCTTTGATGGTGTCTAGCCACCATGTTCTTTGATATCCTGGTTTTCTTTTACCACTAACTCTTCCAAACATAATTTCTTTCTCCAATTAATTCTCTCATATGACATGGTGAAAATGAGTGAGAGAGGGTTTTGTGATTTTTGCCTTCTCTGTATGACATAATTCAAATACAACACGAGTGCAGCTTGAAAAATGATACATGTGTTGTCATTTTGAAATCATGGTTAAGAATGGACACCTATATAACAGATAACAGATCATCAAATTTGGAAGGGACCTTGTAGGTCATCTAGTCCAACCCTCTGCCCAAGCATTTCTGACAAATGGCAGTCCAATCTCTTCTTGAAAGTCTCAAGTGATGACACTCCCACAACTTCCAAGGGCAAGCTGTTCCATTGGTTGATTGTTCTGTCAGAAAGTTTCTCTTATTTCCAGGTTAAATCTCCTTATTCAGTTTCCATCCATTGTTCCTTGTCTGGCCTTCAGGTGCTTTAGAAAATAGCTTGAACCCCACCTCTCTGTGGCAACCCCTCAAATATTAGAAGACTGCTATCATGTCTCCCCTGGTCCTTCTCTCCACTAGACTAGCCAAGCTCAGTTCCTGTAACCATTCTTCATATGTTTTAGACTCCAGTCCCCTAATCATCCTGGTTGCTCTTCTATAAGGAACTGCTTATGGACAATTCCATCACCTGTAAGACATGCAATTCTTGAGATGTTTAATGTTCTCCAATCCCCATTAGCTTGCCAAAAATTATATCTAATTTTCTTTATCTCGACTCTGAACATTAATTTGTGCTCCTGAGAAATAGTAGCTTGAAAACTCATCTATATTATTTAAAATATTTGATTAGTCCAGTAAAGCACTCTCTGAAAATGCTTAGACACAATGTGCAGATCTTTAGAACTGAAAGCAAGCAAATGTTCAAAATGGATGAAGTTAGAATTGGAAGCTGTCCCCTTAAGGGAATGCCTTATGGTAAATGTAGTTAATGCATCCTGGGAAATGTAGTTCATGTCATGTGGTCACATCTGTAATCCTGATTGGTCACTGAATTGATCCTTGGTTGGGTTGGGAGAGGTTCTTTCACTCTTGCCTGGATCCCAGCAGCATGCTGGTGCCTCCTCCCCTTGCTCCTTCATTATGGGATGAAAGATCACTATTCTTTTATACTATGAAGTCAGCTATGCAAAGAATTGGACATTAGATGGATCTCGACATAACTGTGAAATATATTTGAGGATGGCTGGTGACCCAGTAAAGAAACTTTGTCTGGAAGCCTTTGTAAAGTTGTCTGTCTTTATATTCAGCCAGCAGTCTAAAGACAGAACAGTAAAAGAATAGTGACAGAACAATGGGCACCATACACTACTGGCAACAAACTACAAGAATCTTCCATTTTCCATTCTATAGTAGCTTCTACCTTCCTGAAACATAAAGTCCTTATTCAGCATTTTGGCACCATAGAGAACATTTCTTGGCTTTCTGCATGACATTCCAGCTGTTTGGAGAGTTTTGTCCCAAAATACCACATTCCCTCCTGTTACTCACAGTTTGTAAGAGGGATTAATTAGCATTTGGTCTAATTTATACTGTCACTAGGTGGCACTCTATGCCAATACTTTATATGTTGTTGCATCTATTTTAATAGGCATTTATTTTTAAAAATTAACACACACATATTTTGGGAACCAGCTAGAGTAATTGTCAACATTGGGTTTTCCCAGATCTAAATCTAAAGATCATTTCATTTCTACGAAATACGGACCCAACAACAACAATTTATTTCATACACACATGTTCAATTAAAAATAACTGTCTGGTGGCACTTTCAGGGCATCTGCACTGGAGGGAAGATCAAACAAGTCATGATGGTTATACAACTATAAAATAAAAAAGCCTGCCAGAAAGAGTGAAGGTGTTTTTGTGTTACTGCAGCTGCCATCTTAATTTCTTAAATTCTCCCTTGGAAGGCTATTTATTTGTCTCTAATTTATAAATATTTGCATGTAGTTTGTGAAGCGACTCTATTAAGAAACAGGTTTAAATCCATCAATCCAGCATTAAAATCTTAGGATAATCTCCATGATTGTCCTCAATTAAAATTTCTTTTTCTGAACACCTTCTGGAGGGGCATAGACTAGTTGAGCACCTTCAAAAGAGCAAAGAGAAGGGGTGCAAGCTATTCCAAAATGAGGGAGCTATTACAATGAACTTATTTTCAAAGAACCAAATTCTTGATCTGTTTAGTGTTCGATATTTCAGCATTCTTTCTCAATTTGCAAAGATATAACTGCTTCCTGGATTGCAGCAGTTTTCAAAATATATAATAGGAACTGGAAGGAGCTCTTAGAATTAGATATTACACAACTACAATCAAGGGTATTTTTGTTTAATAAACATCGGTCCATGCTGGCATTAATTGGAGATAGCTACTCTAGGGAAACCCTTTATGAATTTGAAACAGCATGCAAAGATAATATTTCCCTAATAACTGCAAAGTTAGTTTTTTGAAGTGATCAGGGTTGATTCATTTCAGAAATTGTTGCTGCTAGTTCTCAGTTTCAATCGTCTTTTGGTTGTTGTTTTTTTTCTGAAAAAATAGTTTTCAGACTAGTTCAACCTTGGCATCTCTTGGACTGCCATCCACCCTGGCAGTCATTTCAGGAAGAGATCTTTGTTCTGAAATAACATTTTTTTTTCTTCCTAGCATTTTACTTACAAATGCAATGTCCACTTTTTCCAGATTAACCCAGTGTTGATCTATTGGTTGGGACAAGAATTGACTGACCAGCTGGTAGCTCAACCCTGATATTGTGGCTAAGACACAGTGGCTGGCTCAAAGTCACCCAATTAGCTTTCATGCCTAAGACCTTACAGTCTCCTGATTTAATTTATGTTCACTTGGTTTAACCAATAGGAAAAAAAAAAACCCTTCTGGAACATTCTGCAGAAGAATGCGCAGCATAATTTTGACATGTTTTTTCTCTCACTGTATTTACATAATTTCTCAGTTATACTCCTTTTGAAATTTATCTGACATTTTACTACTTGGACAATCCTAAACAAATGGCACACCTTTTGAGCCAGATTGTGCACTTTAAATTTGAAATTATTTGCAGTAAAGCCACAAAGAAATCTCCAAAATGAAGAAATTTACATAGAAACTCAGCTGACTATAGCCTGGTTATATGAGAGGTATCTCCAAAAATATTTTTATATATTAAAGCCCTTGGATTTGCTGCAACAGTTTAGTATTATTAGCCCAGTCAAAGTTGGAATAAATAAGATAAATAAATTTGAGTGATACGTATCTATAATTATAGGATGACTGAACGTGTGATTGTGGGGAATTTACTGTTTTAAGGTTAATGTTTCATTTTATAGCGGGGAGGGGGTGAATAGCCATCATACAGATACAGACACCAGAATGGAGACACTACTTTTTATTTCTTATTCCTCAAGGATACCGTTTTTCCTTCATTCCTCCTCTCTCTTTCTCTGGGTCTCTCTCTGTGTGTGTCCGTCTCTCTGTCTCTTTCTCTCTCTGCTTCCTTCCCCCCCCCCCCCTCTCTCTCCGAATATATGACTTAATGTAATATTTTCGTTTTGGAATATTTCCTTTTACTATTTTTTAGCCTTTACGGAATGCAGCTTTCCGTGCGGGAGAGTGGGGGGAACCCACGAGGTTGCACTTCAAGCTTGCACAAGTCAAGGAAAGTAAAATCAGTGCTCCTTACTTCGTAAAAAAAAAAAACGTTGTTCGCACTCTGAGCTTTGAGAATTTTGAGGCAGAAGCCATTTCGGCGCCAAGGCCTCAAGGCGCCTGGAGGGACGGGGGACCCCGTATCCCCTCTCTCTTCGGGCCCAGAAGCGCCTTCTTTGTTGGGTCCACCGCTATCTCCCCGCCCTGGCGTTGCGTGTGCCGAATTCACGGACGCGTCAGCCCCCTATTTTTGCGCAATTTTCGCAAAACTTTCCCCACTGAGGTGCGGACGTGCCGGCGTCTGGGACAACCTGGCGTCAGAGAATGGGGATGGCGGGGAGACGCCTCTGCTAGAGCAGAATCCAACCTTTTACATCAATGAAAATACATTGCAGACGACGGAAATAATTGGCGGGCGCCAATCCTTTGAGAGCTCTTTTTGGTTGATGCGGAGCAGCTATCGGACTGCCGGCTTCTTCAATTCAGACAGAGTTTTTTCCCCTTCGATTCATCGTTATGGAAAAACGGGGTTTCTTCCAGAGGCTTTCCTTTCGCGGACTGGGCGTCCTGGGATCGGGAGTGTGTCCCGTTAGGGCAAAATACATATTCGAATTAAAAGTACATTTTTCAAGTTGGGGATTTTGTGTCACCACGTGTTAGTCTTCTGAAGAACAAATTAAAATATCGCGGGTATTGAATGCATGCTGCTTTGGAGGTGGTGGGATTTTTTTTTAAAGCAGCTTTTATATTTTAAAAATAAATTAATACATCTTAAGTCAAAGTTCAGGCTCTTTAAGAAACGATTCTGTCAAGCAACCCCGACTAACTAGAGCTTCAGGTCGATTTAGGGACAGAGCAATTCTCTGAATTAGTAAAATTCCCAATATAAATGTTGACTAATTGGTAATGGTACAAGAATAATCTCTTGTTGTCTTTCTGATTGCTATAATTTCAGAGTATCCACAAACCACGAAGTAAATGTTTTTAGCCTCCCTGTTACCCAATTTCCCTTTAACACAACACTGAAAATTGATTCCAAGTATATATACTTTTCCGAAACTTTCATCAAATAACTTGCAAATAATATTCAATAAATAGAATTACTTTAAGAAAAAACCTCCCTTGCATCATATTTTCTTTTTAGTTTTCTTATCTACTTGCAGCATTAAAAGTTTCAAGTTCCCCTAATCATATTTCAGTAGTATTCTACTCTAATTAATTCTAGTAAATATCTCAGAGCACATTTTCTAAAACCTGCAGTGTAGTTCTTCCCTATATAAAGTCCTAGAATACTTAATATTATTAAGTAACAATT
The DNA here is from genome assembly GCA_015471245.1 of Laticauda colubrina. NCBI lineage: Eukaryota > Metazoa > Chordata > Lepidosauria > Squamata > Elapidae > Laticauda > Laticauda colubrina. Next base: position 52,246,472 of record BLBF01000020.1, on the reverse strand, counting down.
ACAACACTTACATCTTTCAATTGGTTATTCAAATTTCACAGGATAAGGCAAATAAAACAGATTTCCAGAATACTTGCCAATATGTTAAATCACCTTTATAAGATGTGACAACACACTAGCATAGGTATCTATATTTGCTAAAATATCACGAAACATATAAAAATCATTTATAATCAAAATCTACCAGAGTAATAAAAGGACTATCATCAGATTGCCTAATAAAATTGCTAAGGGTTCCAAAACTCAGGAATTAAAAAAAAATACAAAAGGCAGTGGAGAAAATGAGAGCCAGTTTGGTCTTGTGGTTAAAGCATCAGGCTAAAAACCAGGAGACTGTGAATTCTAGTCCTGCCTTGGCTATGAAGGCCAGCTGGATGACTTTGGGCCACTTACTCTCTCTCAGCCCAACTCATGTCACAGGGCTGTTGTGAGGAAAATAGGAGGAAGGTGTGTAGGATATGTTCACCATGTTGAGTTACTTGTAATAAAGGCGGGATACAAATAACATTTTAAAAATGGAGGATACCATGCTTCTGAAATTAATCAGTTTGTCATAAGTCATGCAGAGGGATATTAATAGTAAATGCCCATGCATTTAATAACACTGAATGGAAACCCGTATCTCCTCATAACTTGCAAAAGAAAATTAATTTGGATCAATTATTTTTCTTTTGCATAATTATAGGACAATAATAATCATCTGCATTGTGGTAATATCATCTTTCTGCAACCTAAGAGTATTAAAGAGAATATAATAAAAGGAGTTTTTTCGTTGTTTGAGTGTGCTATGAAATCCAAAAAAATTGAACTAGAAATCATTGTGTGTGTATGGCATTTTTTAGGAATTCTTCCATTAATCTTTCACTGCTCTTTCCTGCTCACAAAATTTCCCACATATTCCACTAATCTGCAAGCTGGCTAGGACATAGAAAGGCAGATGTAAGGGCCACAGTGAGTCACAAAGGACTTAACAAATAATCTTACTGTGGCTTTGGAAATTATGGTTTCTTTAGATCATTACTAGTCAGTCATGAAAATGGGGGTGCGGGGAGGACCCTAGAATTTTGATTAAATATCAATGGGTCTTCTCTTTTCTCAGAATAAAATGGGTCTACTCTTTTCCCAATAATAAGTCCAAAGGTTCCTTTGTGGAAGTACATACAATATTGGTTTAGTAATTTGTTAGCAAACAATTAGACAAGATACAATACTTTATCTATAGTCTCTACAGTAGACCTCACTCCAAACTTATTCACATCCCTCCCATGTTGGCATGTGATTTTCTTTCACTTTCAAATTTACAGATATCTCTCTGTACTTTGATGTCAGGATAAAGGGGACGCTGCTGAAATTCCTCCTGCTGCTGAAAATAATGTTGAAATTTCAGACAGGCTTGTGAAAGTTTTGACTCTGTATAATCTCTCATATCAACTAATAAAATTAGGCATTCTCAATTTCACATTTAGGGAAACTGTCTGGGAGTAGCACATCTTAACCAAAACCATCTATAGTACTAATTATTTAAGTGTTATGTAGTGTAATTTAGGGGGGAGTTTCAACTAAGAAACAATTTCACCTGTTTCAATGACAAAGCTTTCTTAATGAAAGCATCACAATTACAATATATTTCTCCTGTTTTCTCAGAGTAATATTGGTTGCACAAGTTAAGAGATGGTAACTCATTTCAGTTAGAATTGGATATTGATTAAGTTTGAGGATACAAATGTCTGGAACAAAACACCCTGTTTGTTTGTGTAGGTTGCTCAAGCTAATGCAGTGTTTCTCAACTTTGGCAACTTTTCAGATGTATGGACTTCAACTCAAGAATTCCCCAGATAGCTATGTCTACATCTGAAAGTTGCCAACATTCAGAAACACGTGCTAATGTCTAATAAATAATAAATTAATAAAGTCTAATAATCTGTTAACAATGCAGCATGTCTCTCAAATTCTGAGATAGACAAAGGAGGGAAAAGAGTACAGGAAAAAAAATATTTCCAAAAGAATTGGGAAAGATTTCTACAGCAATTTCCATTTATTTTTATTTCAGTTTATCTTGTATCTTGAAATAGATCCAGTGTTGTGATGCAAGTGATTGATATTCGATTAGGATTGGGGAGATTTCCACTGAGTCATGAGCCTCATTGTGTGACTTGAGGCAATCATCCACACTCACATAATCTGTTCCATTCATATATTTGTGAAAATATAAAAGTGTATATATGCTGAATTTCTTGGAGAAATAATGTGATATAAATGTAGCAAATTAGTGTATTTCAGATGTTTTGGTTGATAAAATTCATAACTTCAAACCATTTGGCTATACTGGTAAAAACATATGAAAATCCCAGTTAGGAATATATCCAGAGCAACACATTGCCGATTATTTTTTGTAAATAATTGAAGTATGACTGAAAAAAAGGATAATACAATGTTTCCTAATGTCCAGGGCTGAATTAAAGCCAACTGATATCCTAGATACAATCCAGCAATGATGCCACTTGGCCTTTCCATTACTTAACTGACAAGATATTTAGACACAATAAGTGCTGAAAACTTGAGTGTGATAATGAAAAGTTAAGGGCATGAGTGGGGAAATAGCTATGGTGCCTCCCTTATTTTGGTGCACTAACCACAGGTAATTTGGCTTAATGGTACTTAGTAGAGTAAGATTTCAACTAGGTACTTTTGGAACTCATGACTCACAATTCATGTTATTTCTCACTACCAAACAACACAAATAAAGAGTAAGAAAATTAAGGCAGTTTCAAAAGCTGATATGAAATCTGAATATTGATAGCAGTAATTAAAGTTTACATATTCATTGACAGTTTTGCATTCAAAACTTTCCAAACAATTTCCATTGTTTTAATGAATAAATATCAGACCAGAGTTTTGTTATTAAAAATTTAATCAAAATCAGGAAAAGTTACAGTAATTTGAGTATTGAAATCATTTTTTTACAAAAATATACATCTTCAACAGCTAGAGGCAGGAAGGCAAAAGTTTCAATTATATATTCATCCATAATTAAATATACAAGGCTTTGTTTCATTATGGATTGTGGTAGTTTTGTTTGCATGGCTTATTGTGTTAAAGAATTCTTGTTATCAAAAGATATTTACCCATCATTTCCTTTTATAGTTAATTCATCAATCAATAGTCAAATTGCAAAAGCTACCAAAAATATTGAAACAAAGAGCTAAGGCAGGCAGGTAAGCTTATGATTAAATATACAGTCATCTATTTTCAAGCAAAGTATATAAGTACTATTACAAGTCACTCTATTCATATATGAAATATCTCTTGGTAGTTGAAGAAGCTCTTATAAATCTGTGCAAGTGTTAAATCTGCATTTTTATCCTACAGACCAAGAAAAAATTTATATAAACAGAATTTAATTTTTTAAAAATACAGAGTATATGTAATGTATCATAAAAAAAATCATTTGACATTGTATTAGAAACCACAAAGTTTGATCAGAAATTTTCAAAACAACATTTTTTCATATCAAAAAAACCAATCCTCTAAGTCATCTCCCTTGTCTCTTTTCCATAACTAACCTGGCTTAACAATTCTACTGTATGGTCTCAACAATAGCAACTATATATGTCTTTTAGAGGCATATAAATCAGTCCCGCTGCTAACTGGAACAGTTGTGGCTGGTATGAACCTCTTTTTGCTGCTAAACAGAAGGCTTGATTCTGTAGATGAAAAGAACAATGTTGAGTTTTGCGCTTTTTCCTTTGGGTGACAAAGACCTAGGAAATTCTTCAATACCTTCTGTCGGAATTGCTGGTCCATAAAGGCATAGATGATAGGATTAATGCAGCTGTTGGTGAAAGCTAGACAAGCACTGATAATAACTCCCCTCCTGAGAGCTTTCACTGCCTCACAAGGGAAGTCTATGTTCTGTACCATACCGTAAGTGATGACAGCTGTGAAGGTATTAAAGGGTAACCAACAGCAGATGAATGCCCCAATGATGACAAAGATGATTTTAAGAGCATGGTTTGCTTTCCTGCCTACGTTGACATGACTCTGGAGCATGGAGAAGATAGAGCAGTAGCAGAATAAGATCACACCCAAGGGTAGCAAGAAAGTCAAACAAAGTACTGTGAAAGTATAGATGATAGAAGGGTCTACATCCTGGCATGCAAACCTGTCTCCCACAGAGATCAGCTTTCTGTAGAGCAAAGATGGTATTCCTAATAGAAAGGAAAATATCCAGATGCAACTGCAGGTAATGTTGGTATTTCTCTTAGTCCCGAGAGATCTGGAATCCCAGTGCTTATTCATCACAAGGAAGCGTTCCACACTCATGCCCATCAGGAACAAGATGCTTGAGCAACGGTTCACAGAAATGGCATAGCTGCTAAATTTGCAAAGCTCTTCACCAAACCACCAGGAATCAAATGCTTCTGTCAAAGCCCAGAAAGGCAAAGTACATACAAAGACAAGGTCTGCAATGGCCAGGTTAAGGACGAAGTTGTCCACAAGCCTTTGGTTGCCCCGTTTCTGCACCATCACCAGGACCACAAACAGGTTCCCAAAGAATCCAATGAAAAAAATAATGAAGTAGATGACAGAGATAAAGACAGAGGCAAATGGCAGCTTTTCTATAAGGCAGAAGTCATCATCGGTAAGTCCTAAACCAAAAAAGTCTACAGTGGATGATTCCAAGTCTCTGCTCCAATTTTTGGTCATGGCCAACTCAGTTACCAACTTAGCAATCTTCATTTTCTATCAGAGATTCAGCAAAAAGTTTTCAGCCTACAGTTGCAAGAGCTAGCCAAAATATATATGCTCTATATTTGGCTGGGTGGTATTTCAATAAATCAGTGGTTTGCTTGTTTTTAAGCACCTGTGGTAACTTCCTCTTGTTTTTATGAAAAAAAAATGATGCCAAATAGTAGATAGAAGTCCTGAAACTCTGTAACAATAAAGAAAACATGATATGGCTGAGTAGCTACATTCTTGGTATAGTCTATTGTAACAGTATTTGCAAGCTACTTTTCTCATTGGATAGTTTAATCTCTTTCTCAGAAGGCTTTGATCAAATTGGAACTACAAGTTTTACAAATTCAGCCAACATAGGAATAGTCATAAAATTATTGTTCATAACAAATTATTAAGGAATATTTTGACTTTTTTCCAAAGTCTTTTTTTTCCAATGGGCAAAATTAAGTCATTGCTTTCAGGTAATGTAGAAAAACTGGTAGAAACCTCATCTTGCATGACAAAGTTGTGAGGTCCACAATGGCCAGTTCCACATTCCTTAAACTAATTTGTTGCATTCAAATGGGTGTCCTTTCATCAAGTCAATTTAAGTTAAAATTACAGTTCCATCTACATTTTTAAGAATAGGAGAAATGCCTTCCTGTTCTTTTTTTATATAAAAGTTTTTATTTTTTTAAGACAAACATATACAAACAAAACATAAAAACATAAAATCATCTTCCATTTTATATACATACAGTATGTCAGTTGGTTAGAAATCTTTTGTGCTATCCTTTCATAGTCATTACTCACAATTTATATAATTTTTCACATTGTCAGAGCAACACATGCTTATATATTTATCAGTTATTAATCATCCATGACTAAACTATTTATTCCATCATTTTATATGAGATATTCCAAATTTTATTTTAAAATTTATATTGTACTTTCATCCAATGGTTATATATGTCTATATTATATTTTATATCAATCTTTTGAACTTCTATTACAAAATTATCTAATCTATTACATTACCATGTTTTTTTGTCCAACCATTGCTAAAACAAATCCCATATCATATAAAATTGTTTATCTTCTTGCTCTCTAATTTCAAATGTCAATTTACTCATTTCAACACAGTCCATAATTTTCTTAATAACTTCCTCCTGCATTGGTATTTTTTCATTTTTCCAATTCTTAGCAAATACAATTCTAGTCGCTGTTAAAACATTTACAATCAAATATTTCAGTTCTTTATTGTATATTTCCGGTATAATTCCCCATAAAAAAATATCTGGTTTAAAGTCTGTGTGTTGCTTTATCATTTTTTCCAACCATGTGTGGATTTTAGTCCAATATCTTTTTGCATTTGAGCATGTCCACCACATATGGTAACATGAATCGGGTATCTGATGACATTTCCAACATTTATCCAATTTGTTCTGAAACATTCTTGCAATTCTCGTCAGGGGTAGGTGTCACCTGTAAAACATCTTAGACAAATTTTCTTTATATGCGGTTGACATTGTCATTTTATAATTTTGAGACCACAATTTTTGCAAGAAATGCCATCCTGTTCTTCTTCTCAGCTACTGAGTGCCTTGAGACTTCCTTGTCTTTCACATTTAATTCTTCAGACTATTAAACTGCAAATATTGTTACAATTACCAAGTAGTGGTTCCTTCCACACATCAATCCAAAGTAGTGTATGTTTAAAAATTCCATTTATGTATATATGAATAAATATTTTCGAGCAAATTATGCTAGAAAACAATGACAGCAAAAGCCAGATTATACATTTTATGAATGAAAAAAGAAATGCACATCAAGATAGTCGAGAACATTTAAATATATAATATAAAGTAATGCCTAGCATGATACAGAAAGTATGTCAGCATTCCAACCAAACTCTCCATCTCAGTTCAGCTCTCAGAAACAAAGTCCATCCAAGTAAGAATTTATTAGAGAAGTCATATTGGCACATCTGGGAAAACCTGAATCTGAAATCCCACATTTTCCCCTGCTATATTAAACGCACATCTACCCCTCCCTTACTGATGAACCACAAGTCACACTCTCCAATCCATCTGCATTCTGAACTCCTGCCAAGTCCAGTCGCTCCCCTCCAAACTCCAGCGACTCAGCCTTTAGCTCTGACTAAATAATGTTGTTGTGGTGGTAACCTCCCTTCTTGCTTTACTTTCATTCCCACGGTTACCCATCTTCCCTTGTGGGAGCCCCAAATCTGATTCAAAATGGATCCAGGGCTGACAAAGTACTTGATTCAGAAATGGAATAAAAACACTTAATAAAAAGATGGCTATCTTCCTTCTTCTCTCAGTTCCAGCCCAAATTGAATACAAACTTCTAACCAGGCTAGTATCTATGGATTTTCCTGATAACAAAAAACAAGTTGTCTTCCACTGAGGTAATTCTCAGGACATGCAAATAATAAAATGTGGCCAAATCATCAGTTTTCTAGATTGTGAACACTAGACAATCAGAAAGGTTGAACTAGGAAACACTGATCATGAATTTACAGTTGTTATTTTAGACACATTATGTCAAGGCAAGAGTCATTAGAGAATTGCTGATGCATGAAACAAATAAAAGTGGCTGATAAAAGATAAGGTGGCAAGATATTTTCACTGATGACTTATCAGTTTTGTACATACTTTACTTTACATTACTGATGAGGAAAAAAAAGCACAAAAATACAAAAAATGACCACAAGCTAAGATAAAGCCCATGTCACACTGCACCAATGGATGGAGAAGATGTAAAACGGAGAAAAACACTTGCCATCCATTGGTTAACGCGATGCTTCCGTTTTGTACTCACTGCGTCCGTTTTTTTTCCTCTCTATCCATCCAGCATCCGTCGACTCAGGTTCCATCCGCTCAAAATGTTTTGAGCTGCTCAAAACTTTTTGAACGGAAAATGTATCCTAACGCATCCATTCTGCATCCGCTAGGCATACGGGGAACATCTGTTCTGCATCCGTTGTCATCCGTTACACATCCACTACATCCGCTAGGCATCCGCTGCTCATCCGCGCAACTCAAATCCGCTCCAGCAGAAAGTGGACACAGGGAGGAAGCGAAACGGACGCAGAACGGACACGCAGCGTTAGTAGCACAGACGTAGAAAGGATGAAAGCGGATGCAGCTCGCAAAAACCAATATTGCCTATAAAAAGGGGGAGCAACTCACCTGGATCTCATTTTCAGACCAGCAGCCCTGCTGTGCAGACCTCTGCAGCCTTCATCTGCCTCTTGCTCTTCCACAGCATCCAGTCATGTCCACCATGGATTGTAACACAGTCCTTTTGGTAGCCACCATCGTTCTGCAATAGTGCAAAGCCCTCTACAGGCTCTCTCACCTGTTCTACGGGAAGAAAAGGAGGCGTCCAAGAAGCGTCTGGGTCCGAAGATGGATCGGGAGAAGAGCAGAGGACGGACTGTACAACAAGCTGATGGTGGAGCTGAGGAACGAAGACACTCATGCATTCCAGAACTTCATGAGGATGCCTCCAGCCATGTTTGATGAAGTTGTGCAGTGGCTGAGACCCAGGTTGACCAAGCAGAGCACCAACTTCCGGCCCAGCCTGAACCTGGGCTCAAGGTGGCACTGACTCTGCGCCACCTGGCCTCAGGGACCACCTACAGGAGCATGCAGTACGGCTGGAAGGTGCCACACAACACCATCAGCATTGTGGTCAGAGAAGTGGTGCAGGCCATCATCGAAGAATACCTGCAGGAGCTCCTCCAGTGCCCCTCCACTGAAGAAGGATGGAAGAAAGTTGCAGAGCAGTGGTATCAGAGGTGGAACTTCCCCCACACCGTTGGAGCCATAGATGGCAAGCACGTGGCCTGCAAAGCACCAGCCAAGTCGGGGTCCACTTATTTCAACTACAAGGGCTTCTTCAGCATCGTCCTCTTCGCCGTGGTCGATGCTGACTACAAGTTCATGTACATCGATGCTTCAGGCAACGGGTCAGCTTCAGATGCCCAGGTATACAATGCCAGTGACCTCAAGGAGGGGCTGGAACGCAACCTCATCATGGGCTTCCCAGATCCAGACCCCCTGCCCAACGACACGTAAGATGTGCCCTACTTCATTGTGGGGGATGACGCCTTCTTCCTCAGAAACTACCTCATGAAGCCCTACACTTCCAGATGCCTCGCCTGTGAAGAGAGGATCTTCAACTACAGGCTGTCCAGGGCAGGACGGGTGGTGGAGAACGCCTTTGGCATCCTGGGCAACAGGTTCCAGGTACTTCTCACCACCATGCAGCATCGCCCAGAGACCGTGAGGAAGATCGTGGAAGCTTGCTGCATCCTGCACAATCTCATGCGCACCCGCTACCCAGTCTTGCAGAACAGGCTTGTGGACCTCCAACAAGGCAATGGGGACATGGAGCCTGGGGAATGGAGGCAAGGGCAAAACCTGATCGACACTGAGGATGTGCAAGGCCCCAACAGAGCCTCACGTGAAGGGAAGAAGCAGCGCAACCTCCTGAAATACTGGTGCAACTCCCCAGCTGGAGCAGTGGAGTGGCAAGACAGGATGATAGATGATTAATGGGTGCTTCCTTCAGCCTGTCTCATCACACTGATGAGATTGGGCCATGTATGTTGGGTAGGCCTACAATGAACAGGGCATTTAATAAAGAGTTGTGTTTATGTTGACATGTGTGGATCAATGATTACATTAGTATTGATAATGAAGGGCCATTGGTGTGGCATCTGGGAGGGTGAACCATACAGTCCCACTATGCTTGCACTGGAGGTTTATCTATCCCCACAGCTATCTCAACCCATCCCACAGCTATCTTAACCCATCCCAAAGGTATCCCTGCCCATCCCACAGATATTACCCATCCCAAAGGTATCCCTGCCCACCCCACTACTATCCTTACCCATCCCACAAGCATGCAAAGGCTTAAACCATTTCTAAAAGTTCCCACCAAGTCTTTATTTACAAAAATAAATGAAGCAAGTGTGTGAAGCAAAGATAATCTTTATTAATAACAAGCTGTAAAAGAAAAATGACCCAAGTCAAGTGTCCAAATAAAGTCTACAGGTACCCACCCAGTCTCTGGCACTCTTCTCTGTCACTCAGAGGTGTGCCCAGTCTCAGGGGTGAAGGGTCCAGGTGCTGTGGAGGTGGGTGCTGCTGGAGTGTTGGTCTGAAGCGCCACTGGGGTGCCTGGCCCCGAGAGGACAACAGGGGATGGTGTGTTGAGGAAGCTCCCAGACAGCTGGCTCAGCCCCGTGATGTTGAGAGCTCCTTCCTCCATGCCATGGGGTGTCAGCCCCAGTACCGCCGACAGATGTACTGAGGCCGGGTTTGGCTGTGGGGTGGAGGAAGGAGCAGTGTAGGGGGGCTGTCTGGTCTGCAGCTGTGTGAGGACTGGCGTGGGTGGCATCGGTGGCATCAGTGGTGTGGGTGGCATCGGTGGCATTAGTGGAACCAGTGGCAATGGTGGCGTCCGATGAGTCTGTGCCTGGACTGGGAAGGGCTGCTGCCTGTGCTGCTGGACCTCCTGGAAGCCGTAGCCCTGGTAGGTGAGGGCCTGTGGAAAGCCTTGGAATGGGAGGGACATCACCTGGGGTGGAGAAGCAGACCTGGACTGGGTGGGAGCAGGTTCATCTGGATCTGAAGGGTTGTGAAGCAGATCGGTGATCCTGTTCTTCACCACCTGGTACTGGGGTTCCGCCATGTCCGTAAGGGTCTGGTTGACATAGGTGAGGAAGGGCTTGCGGTTGGAAGATGAGGAGTCGGTGTGGACCAGCTGAGAGAGGATATCTTTGCTGCTCCTGATGGTGTCTCTTATCTCCAGCAGGACAGTGTGGCTCTGCCCCTCCTGTCTGGCTCTCTGCCTTTCTGTGGAGGTGGAGCTGGGGGTGGATGTGGGTAGGACTGTGGTGGAAGTGCCGTCTCCTTTCTCCCACTCCACCAGGGAGTCCTCCACGCGCTCTGCCACGATTAGAACAGCTGTCCACGGGTTCTCCGTCATGGCACGCTCCAGACACCTGCCTGAGACAGGAGCTGACTCTCGGCTGGAAGAGGACTGGCTCTCAGCAGGCTGCCTGAGAGAGAGGGTTGTGAGAGGGGCTGCTCCTCGGTGGCGGACCTCACCCTCCAGGAAGCTGCACTTGGCCATGACGTAGCTCTCTCTGTCCATCAGGTTGACCGCGGCCTGGCCAGATTTCTTGAGGTGCAGCTTCCCGTACCAGGTGTGCATGTGCTTCCACCAGCCGAGGAGCACCTCCAAAGTGTAGCCCAGGCTCTCCGCCTTCTCTCTCCAAGCAGCCTGCTTCCTTTTGGTGTCCCTGTAGAGCCTGTGTCCCTTCTGCCATAGATAGTCATTCTCTCTCAGCCACTCCAGCACCTCATCCTCATGTTCCTCCTTGATGGAGCATTGCCTCCTCTTCCGTTCTCACATATGCCTCTTCCTCCCTTTGGCAGGACCACATGGGCCCTCATCAGAGGGGCTTCCAGGTTGTAGGGGCTGCTCCTCCACACCACCAGCAGCAGCAGCACCAGCAGGATCATCATCATCATCAGCAGCAGCAGGACCAGGATCAGCAGCAGCAGAGTAAGCACCAGCAGTGCCAGCAGGACCAGGAGCACCAGCAGGACCAGGAGCACCAGCAGGACCAGGAGCACCAGCAGGACGAGCAGGACGAGCAGGACGAGCAAGACCAGGAGCACGAGCAGGACCAGCAGGACGAGCAAGACCAGGAGCACGAGCAGGACCAGCAGGACCAGCAGGACGAGCAGGACGAGGAGCAGTTTCAGCAGAGTAAGCACCGCTAGAAGCAGCATCAGCAGAAGCACCACCGCCAGAAGCAGCATCAGCAAAGTAAGCACCAGCAGAAGCACCACCACCATAAGCAGCATCATCAGCTCCTCCAGAAGCAGAAACAGAAGCAGCAGAAGCCCCAGCCCCAGAAGAGCGAGCCCGTGCTACAGAAGCCCCAGCAGAAGCAGAGTGAGGGCCAGGGGGTGGGAGGGTGGCCCTGTCCCTCTTGCCAAGGCTGGCAGCGGATGGCTGAGGCTTCCTCTTCTTCCCCATGGTTGTGGGGTTGCTGGCTGGCAGCAAGGCTGGCAGGTAGACAGGCTGGCAGGAAGGCAGGCAGCAAGGCTGGCAGGGAGGCTGGAAGATAGGCTGGCAGCAAGGCTGGCAGGCAGGCAGACAGCAAGGCTGGCAGGCAGGCAGACAGCAAGGCTGGCAGGGAGGCTGGCAGGGAGGCTGACAGGCAGCAAGCCTGGCAGGCATGCAGGCAGGCAGGCAAGGCAGGCAGGCTGGCAAGGCTGGCAGGCAGTCGATGTGTCTGGAAGCAGGTCTTTCCTCTGAATGGTGACTTGGGAGCTGTCATTCCTCTGAATGCTTGGGAGCTGCCTCCCTTTATATCCGCGGGGCTGACGCAATGCATCCTCCCCGCATGCGCAGTGAACGCTAGGCATCCGCTAGGCATCCGCGAGGCATCCGCTAGGCATCCGCGAGGCATCCGCTAGGCTTCTGTTCTGCATCCGCTTCATCCGCTAGGCTTCCGCTCTGCATCCGCTTCATCCGCTCGGCGTCCGCTCTGCATCCGCTCTTTCCATTCCACGTCTGCTTTGCTGCGGTCCCCCGGAAGCCCTGTGGATGTGCCATCCGCTCTCATCCACTTCCATCCGCTAGGCTTCCGTGGATCATCCGCTTTCCATCCGCCCTGCGTCCTCCCCCCGTCCATTCCTTTCCGTGTTATCCGCTCTGGTTTTGCAAATTTTTGCCCCTTTTGAGAGTGGATAACAAGGGATGGAACATTTTTCTTGTCCGCTGTGTCCTTTTTACAAACGTTTTGCATCCGTTGGCCAGTGTGACAGGGCCTTAAGATGGAAAAGGGATATGCACAGGGCAAGAGTAACCCTACGTTTCATTTGGAAAAGTCATGAGGTAACTGGCATTGACAAGTTGTAGCTTGCACATTGAGAACCAATGACAAGTACTGGGACAAAATTTTCTTGTCAAAATGTGTTAAGTACCAAATTCGACAAGTTTCAAAGCAGTCAAGTACCAAGGTATGACTATATTGCTTATTTGTAGTTATGCTAATAATTGCTTTATTCTGGTAAGAATCTGTCTATAGATGAAGAACAATAAAGGAAACTACTCTTAAGTAACTCCAGATTTTATTCTTAGTTCTTGGGGATTTGACATTGATTAACTGAAAGCAACAACAAACTATCTTCTTAGAGATACTGAAATACAATGGTTGCAATAGAATAACCATATATCCATACATACAAACAAATAAACATACAGAATACCACACATCACCAGGCTTGACATTTTGGGCTTGGACAACCTAGAACTACCCCACCTACGAATGGACTTAAGTGTACTTTACAAAATTATTTGCTACAATGTCCTACCAGTCAATGACTACTTCAGTTTCAACTGCAACAATACAAGAGCATACAACAGATACAAACTCAATGTAAACCGCTCTAAACTTGATTGCAGATGAAATGCACTACCTGACTCTGTTGTTACATCCTCTAACTCCCACTCCTTTAACCTTAAACTATCCATTATTGACCTCACCCCATTCCTAAGAGGTCTGTAAGGGGCATGCATAATGATATAATCATGCCTACCGCCCCTGTCCTAATGTCCCCATTTATTCATACCTATTTCCTGTATTCTTATTCATGTTTATACTTACTCCTATTATCTTGTAAGTGATTGACAAATCAAATAAATAAATAAATAAAAATAAAACAATCCCAGCTATTGCCTGATCCTTTGCCAGTTCCTTAAGGTAGCTATTCTGATATAATGCTGCACTCCAAAATCTTCAGTGCTCCAAAATGATGAAATAGGAGAATGTAAAGGTCGCACAGCTCTGTCCTTGCTGCCAATAGAAAATGGTACATGTTGCCTGTTTTTAGAACAGCTAAGGAAACTTTTGCAGTTTTCTAAAGTCTATTCACATTTGAATAAATAATTAAAACTTAAAAATCATTCATACGAACAGGAAATGTGAATAATTATAAAATTTAAAAGAAATATAAAACAAGTTTAAAAAGTAAAGATATAATAGTTCATAAATATTAAAAATTGTAAGTTTCTGTAAAATATATAGGGAAATATAGAAAAAATATGAAAATAAGATAGCTGTACCTCTAATAAGATGGATATAGAAATGTAGATTTTAACAGAGGCAGTTTTTTATGAACAGATTAGAAAGTCGCATGTTTAAATTTTCATCTAGTATTATAGTTTGCATTAACATCTAGTCTAGACCCAGATCTGGTAAGCTGACAAAAACTAAATCCCTGTTGTCGTATTCCACAAATAGGAAGAAAGGAATTGAAAGCATAAGAATCTCTTAAAATGAAGGCAATCTTCCATGCCTGCCAGATGTTTGGGAACACCTACCAAAATTCCCAGCCAGCATGGACATTGAAGCTGAAGTTCACACATAAGGAGAGTGTCGTCATGGTTAGGAAAGGCTGCCTTAGTGTTTCTCAGTTTCAACAACTAAGAAGTATGGACTTCAGCTCCCAGAGTCCCCAGCCAGCCATGAGAGCTAGAGATTTGGGAGTTGAAATCCATACATCTTAATGTCACTGAGGTTGAGAAACACTGTCTTAGGATATGGCCCATTGGCATATAAGGATAAGTCTATCTTTCCTCTATCAAGGGACAATGTTCTCATTGCCTTTCTGAGAAATTGCAGGAACTGCAATAGCTGTAAATATTCTCACTGGGCATTTTGTCTGTTGTTCAAATGCTACTGAGATGACAAAACATAATTGTAAATGTTTTCAAAGGGACTTCTGTAGCATTTTAATTTAACATTGCTGCGCCCAAAATGAAGCTATTAAGGAATGGGCAGTCTGATTCAATAGATTCATTTTGGCTGTTGAGACATACAAAGTAAGTATGTTATTAAATTAATTTCAAGTAATTAATGACAGCCCACAGGACCTAAACGTCCATTTGGTGGAATAGTTCTGCTCAAACTGCATGTAAGTAGTAATTGTGAGTCAATTGAAACTCACTTTGCCATCTCTCCTTTCATGAAACATGTCCAGTGTATCTTGTCCACCTCCTTGTGTATGCTATGATCATTCTCTTTTTGGCCATCCCTACAAGATTGGCACGGTTCCTTGGTAGCACAGGAGAATTATGAACCCCAATGAGCTCCCCAGCAGTGTGTTCTTCCCATTTCTTTATATTTGTGTTTTCTTTACCATCCCTCCTGGTTCCTTGGTTGTCTGTCTCCTCTGAAGACACAGGACTGCACTCACCCTGCCAATTGTACATTTAGTGACTGAGGCAGGCCAATCCGACCCCAAAGAGATGATATCCTGCAATCCCAGATGAGTTCCCAAATTGTTGCCCATAAAACTCAGATGCCTGAGTTATATGGAGTTGGAAAGAACCTAGTTCCTGAATTTGAGAAACACCCAGTACCATTGCTAGTGGGTTTGTTTGCCCCCTTCCCATACGAACCACAATTAATTACCTATTATCTTGTAAGCAATTGACAAATCAAATAAAATAAATAAATTCATGCAAAGCAAAAGGCATTTTATTAAGTGGAGAAATCAAGTCTTTATATAGAATGCAGAATAAATGATGCATAAATTTGAGATAGGTAATGCATCCAGTGGCGGATTAAGGCTCACTGATGCCCTGAGCACTGACAAATTTTGGTGCCCCTCCTTTGTACATACTGTACAAACAAAGCCATATTCTCAACTTTGTGGTGCTCCCTTTGGGACTAGTGCCCTAAGCACGTGCTTAGTCTGCTTAATGGTTAATACACCACTGAATACATCAGCAACAAATCAAATAATAAAAGACATTGATTAGATTTGAGGAAAGAAAGGCACCCTTAAAATATCTTGCATCTCCTCCTTTTCAAACAGGCCTTGCTTGTTTATATTTGTAATACTCAAGACCTTCAAAACACATTGTTGATTGATGGTCCCTGAAAGGGCTATTTTTTGCACAACAAAGGAAATGGTTTTGGCTCAAAGAAAAGCCTAAAATTCTAGGTAACACTACTTGTTATGTTGTTCTATTTTAGGGCTTTGAAACAGTGCACTAAGCAGAGACTAAACTTTTAGAAGAATAGTTACAAAGATGTACTTCTGATAAGTATTTTAAAAACCCACTAAAGCTGTAAACAGCTTCATACCCCAAAATATTGCAGTAAACCTAGGAAATGAGGAAACTGGTGCAAATTGGTTAGGCTTCATCATGAAAAGCAAGGAAATAACCTAGGCACTAGAAATATGGGTACCCAGTATTTGTAATTACCTTGCCCTAGGACATGAGTCCCCAAACTTGGCAACTTTAAGACTTGTGGACTTCAATTCCTAGAATTCTGTCAGTTGAAGTCCATAAGTCTTAAAGTTGCCAAGTTTGGAGACCTCTGTCCTAGGAAGTAGAAATGACCTTGAGGGACAGGAGGAGGAGCCACTATCAAGATAATAATCAGATGAGTCCAGAAAAGACTTTTCCTAGTGCTCACAAAGATAAAGAGAGGCGGGGAGAAGCATATTCAGACTTTCAGGATTCTGTTACTGTAGCCATAAAATAAAGGTAATATTGGCCTGCAAGACTTTGGTTTCTTAATCTGAGCTATTTCAAAGGATGGACATAGCCAGAGGGGGAAAATATAAGGGAAAAGGTTCAAGGAAATAAAATAATTGGATCACAGGCTGACAAAAGTGGCTTATTTAAGCGGCTTCTTGGTAGACTCTGTAAGTAAAACTGAATTGGGATTTAAATGTAATCATTAATTTTGAATATGCTAACCCTAAAGATAACATCATGGCAATACAAGTTTTGTCCTAATCCTAACTTCAGCGCACTCAAAATACTCCATATGATAACTTGAAAGCTACAACTAAGCATAAAAACACTACAATTAGGCATCAGTTTCAAAGAAGATTAAACATGACTCTTCATACTGTTTAATAATGGTTATAGAAATACTTATTTAACCTGAAACTCAGTTCTCCATCTCCATATGATAAATCAAGCACCACTTATTATGTGATTACACAACTATAACTATCAATATCAAGGAATTCCAACCCAAAACATACTTTGTCCAAAACCAACAAGCAATACAGTATATTTAACTCTAACTTTCATCCCAGCACTCACAGCTGTGGGGGCTAGAACCACAAGTGTTTTTTTTTCATTAGTTTATCATATGGGTAAGTGCTGGATTAGAATTTGAATAAATATTTTATTGCCCTTAAGGAAAAAGTAACTACAATGAGATAATTTATTCTTTCACAATAAAACTTCCAAATGTTAAAGATATTATAAAACAATCCCACAGAATAATACAATGCTCAATGGTTCTTTTAAACAAATACCTGGATAATTAATATGTGAGAGGACCACAAAATTGGTTCCACCTTGTGCATATATTATAAAGACATATCAAAAATATATCAAAAATTATTCCATCTCCCAAACACAGTTTGAATCTCCCATACAAATTATGAATTGTCTTGCAGCAACTAACAAAAATCATCAGTTCTTTACACAGCACTTTTTAAATTTGTTTCCTCGAATGCCAATAATACAGCTAAATAAACATCTAGCACAATATCTTGATGGGTATTTCATTGTTTGAATTAAAACTCTCAATTATTTTAAGAATATCAGCATGTTCCAGTCCAGTTATATCCTCAGTAGCACTTGAGGCTAGTTCCTGGTATTGTTAAGCTCAGTTTTCTAGGTATTTTTAAATACCCTTAGATATTTAATACCTTTGTGAACTTTCTCTAATTTGGTAGAGAAGTTTATTTCTTTATTTTTGAATAATATTTATTCTTAGTCTTTTGATAGCTATATGTTATAAAGTTATTAAAAACTTTGCTTAAATATTGCTACAAGCCTAAGAATATATTGTATTAAATATATACTTTGATTACACCCATCCTGTTTACCTAAATTAGCTCCAGTTAACCTCAAGGGCATAGACCACTCCCTAAACCATAATGCCATTTATTGCCATTTGAGCAGAGAGAATGCATGAGCAGCCTGCTCTAATAAGGAAGTCCCAAATTACTCAAACATGTGATGTATTGATTCATAATTTACACTAAATCAAATAATACATTATTTGAACTCGCATTAATCATGAGCTTCTGAACTCTTATCTAAATCTTGGTCTTTTCCTCAGAGAAGATTTTTTAAAAAATCAACCTTTTTCTTCTCCAGTGTAGAATTCCAAGAACCACTGTGTGAATAAATATTTAAATCAGTTTGTTTTTCTAAGATTCAATCATATTCAACTCTCGGAGTCTGCCTGAACAAGTCCTTGCAGTTTTCTTGTCAAGTTTTTCAGAAGTGGTTTACCATTGCACTTCCCTGGGCAGAGAGAAAAATGACTAGCCCAAGGTCAGAGCTCCTACCAAAACAATTGTCAGATAAGGAGGGCTTCAGCCTGGAGCAAGAAAATAACATGATAAAACATCCCAAACAAGCTCCTCCTTAGTTCACACTAAGATAAAGTGAGGTAGGAGGATGCATGCCCAGACTTTAAAGATTCTGTAGCTATAGATGTTACAATCCTGACCTATTTGGTGTTGGTTCCTTTAGTCTCATCTAGCCTACTGGGCTGACACTAGTTCTATAGAAAGGGATTTACTCAGGAAGCAAAGCTCTAATGGTGTACAGAGTAAGGAAGATAACCTTGATGGAGATATGCAGGAATTGTTTCCGAGGCAAAAGGGGCTAAACTGGTTTTTAAAGTCTAAAACCACAGGATAACATTTGTATGCAACACAGGTGGATGCCTTATTTCATTGGAGTACCAGGAGAAGGAGGGACAGCACAGAGTTAAAAGATTTTGTTATAACAGCCAATCTCTCAGTAAAAGTAGTTTTAGCCTTTCTGCGGTTTTTGATTTTCTGACAAATGCTGAATGCAAAGGCTGGAAAATGCCTTGTGATCAAAGGAGTATGCCTATACCTGCTGCAACATATAGCTGACTTGGTTTTTCAAATAACAAATTTGTTGGAAGAAATATCCTTCTGGGTTCAGTTCCAAGTGGAGGAAAAGACACAGGATTCATGAAAGTTGCTTGGAAAGAAGGTTTAATGGTGGACAGAACCACATGCCTTGGAGCTCCTGAGCGAAAAGGGAAGAGATGCTGAGAGTCCCTTGGTTTTATGCCCTCTCTAAGCTTTAAACCTCCTGGGGCACAAGAAGAGTATCCTGATTGGATGCTGTCAGGGGTCATAGCTTTGTAAGTTGTATGTGTGCTAAGTTTGGTTGAATCCTGCTGGGTGATGTAATCTTCCCAGGTGTGCCATGTGGTGAGATGGGTAATCCTATCATGTCCTGAGGGCCATGTCTTAGTCCCATCACCCTAGAGCTGAAGGAGAGGGGGGCAGGGAGCTGCTTTGTCTTGAAAAGCATGTTTCTCCTTTTCTCATCCAGAGAAATATAATATTCTGCCTTTTTAATATTTCCTAGAATATTTCATTCTTCTGGGAAGGGTGGAGGGTGCTAACTTTCTACACATTCTTGGGTATGTGTGTAAATGTCACATTTATATGACTAGTACTATTAATGACCTGAGCCTGACTCTCTCATAGATGAGAGGATGAGTAAAGATAAGGTTTTAGGAACAAAGTAGGAAATTGGTGTAATTGGGTTATTACTGGGCCATGTGAAGAGGTGTTGGAAGAAATGTCCATCTGGGTTCAGTTCCAAGTGGGAAGAAAGACACTGGAAACATGGAGACTGCTTGGAATGATAGTTTAATGGTGGACAGGACCACATGGGGTTTGAAGTCCTGGGCAAAATGGAGCACATGGGTGAGAGAGGGAGAGAGATTTATAATCCTCTGTTGGGCTTTGAACTTGCTTCCTGTTCCCGTGGCAAGAAATCTATCCTGCTTGTTGTCAGGCTCCCATGGGGCCACGCAGGGGTAACTTTGTAGGTTGTCTTGAGTCCCAGCTTTGGTTGAATCTTGAGAGGTGATGTAATGTCCCCAGGTGATTTTGCAATATAGTGAGCCCTGCTGTTAGATGGGTAGAGGGCTAATCCTATCATGTCCTGAGAGCCATGGCTTAATCCCATCACCCTGGAGCTGAAAGAGGGCATGGTGGGGGGTGGGTGGGACAGGGAGCTGCTTTGCCTTTAAAAACACGTTTCTCCTTTTCTCATCCAGGGAAATATAATATTCTGCCTTTTTAATATTTCCCAGAATATTTCATTCTTCTAGGAGAGGGGTGGGTGCCAACTTTCTACAGAGGCAAATGGGAACAAGTCCTAGGTCAGGACATAAAGCATCAGATATCTCTCATTTATATAATGAAAATTCCAAGAAATAATCTAGTTTGCTCCTTCTGTCATTAAAACACCAGTTCCTTTATTCTTTTATCTAATTTTCCTCAACAGGGCATCCTCCAGATGTGTTGCAACTACAACTTACTTCTTTCCCTACAAATAATTGCTTTGTATTTTAATATTATTTTGGAAGTCAGAAATGGAGGCTCAAGACTGCCATCTGATGGTATAACTGCTTTTACTATATATATTATACTCAACCAGATGATTTTTTTTTTATTATTGAGTTGTCATTATCTTGCTGTGGGGCTACTCTAGGCAGCTTACAATAATAAAAAGGAAGAAAATGAAGGGAGCATAAACAGAAGTAAAATAATAGAGCCTATAAAATAAACAATAAAAAGGAACTTTAAAACTTGTGGATTTCAACAAGCATAGCTGGCTGAGGAATTCTGGGAGCTGAATTCCATAAGTCTAGAAAAAGTGCCCAGTTTGGAGACCCCTGCCATGGAACATTTCATTTCTAAGAATTGGAGACTCACTTTTTGTGACATGTATATATATGTATGTGTCTATGCGTGTTTGTATGTGCATACATACACATACATTCCCATATAAATAACAATTAATACTTATTTTATTGCCTAGGAACACATTCATAGATTCATTAACATTCTAAACTTCATCAAAATACTTCGAAGAGGATAGATAAGGATAATTTACGTTAGTCAGGGAAGTTAATCATGGCCTGGATCAATTTTATTTTCAGCACTGTAAAAATGTACTCTTCAATTTAGCATTAGAACATGATGCTTCACTGTTTTTAAAAATCAAAAGCCAAAAAGAACAGCAAAGTTGTTCTGTAAATGTTTTGCTGTTGCTTTTCTTTCATTATTGGAATTTTTGTACACTCTTCTATTCTTCTCATACTTTTACCTTGGTAACCTTCAGCCATATTCTTTGAAAATGATAGACATTACCACTCTACAATAAGGGGATGTGTTCTCATCCATCTCACAGGCACAAGATAGTGCTGGAGTAGAACATCACAGTATCATAACTAAATACAATGGAATTTGTATATACCTATTTAGATCACACAAAAATGTTTAAAGGCTTTTTGATATGAATGCAAAATAGCTCCATGCCTCTCTAAGCAGCCATTCTGTGTACAAATAGCCATCCTTTTCTGAAGAATACATGACATTTACTGCCAATGACAATAGGCAAATTCTTAAGAAAACAGGAGACAGAAAATTAGTCAAAAGACTATTTTTACCACTGTGCCCGTCAAATTAACTATTAGTTGCTAGAGATATGGAAGAAACTCATGTAACACCCAGGGTCTGCCTTACAAAGCAGAGGGCAGGCTTCAGATCATCATGTTCCTCTCCTTGGAGGCAGATTTCCTGAAATTGGCCATGAACAATCTAGAGGGGAAGAGATATGCTGGCAGTTTCATACAGCAACCAATTTGCCACAGCAGAGAACTCCACAAGATGGGCTCTTGCCAGCATAAGTAAATAATAATATTATTACTTAATGTTAAAGCATAACTGGAAAGCATGATTGCAATCATGATAAGTCAGTCAGGGATAATGTTGTCAGTTCAAGCCTTCTCAATTTGACTGTGTAGATTGCCTGTGATTATCGTAATAGATAATCATCCAGAAAAAGTCCAGAAATAGATTTTCGTCCAGAAAAGCCCCTGGTATAAGGCTTGGTTCTCAGACTGATTAGGATTCAGATTGACTTATTATATGCCATCAAGTTATTTTTAGCTCCCATAACCACATATATTTTCTCCATAGCAATTCAGCCCTAATCTGTTCTTTCAGGTGCCTTAGGTGATTGTGAATTATTCTCTATTCTGTTTCACTTTTCAAAACATTTCCTATTTTTGGCTTGGGTGTCCTCAGTTTTGGATCCTTCTTCTCTAGCAATCTGCCACACTCCCAGGATTCTCTGTAGGGCTCAAAATACAGCTTGACTTTGTTATTTTTGTAGCATTTTCAACTTCTGCTGTTTCTCACCTTTAGTGTGAATTGTCTCACAGTTGCTTGAGCACATCATTTCATCTAAACCTAGCACTTCCCTTGTCTTAAGGAAGAATATCGATTTCATTTTCATTTGATTGCTGCAGTGTCTTAGATTAGAAGACACAGGGAGCCACCAATTTGCTCATGAGTGCTGAGCAACCTTATATTCACAGGTTTTTAGCATTATGGCTGTTTCCATGGTGGACTCATTCAATCTGGCCATTATAGATGTCTCTTCAATCGAGAACCTGTATACCGCATGAGTCAAAAAGAGGGCTGTGAAAATATTTACAGACCCCTCATATCCCGGACATATGTTTCAACTCCTTCCCTCAAAACGATGCTTATAGAGCATCGTTTATTTAGCACACCAAAACAACTAGACACAAGGAGTTTTTTCCTGAATGCCATCACTCTGCTAAGCAAATAATTCCCTCAACACTGTTCAACTATTACAGAGTCTGCACTATTACTGTTAATCTTCTCATCATTTCTTATCACTCATCCCCTCCCACTTGTGACTGTATGACTGTTACTTTGTTGCTTGTATCCTTAC
Source organism: Laticauda colubrina (assembly GCA_015471245.1). Lineage (NCBI taxonomy): Eukaryota > Metazoa > Chordata > Lepidosauria > Squamata > Elapidae > Laticauda > Laticauda colubrina. The sequence continues at coordinate 52,223,822 of BLBF01000020.1, read as the reverse complement.
CATTTATATAGACTGTTTCCTCATATAATTTGATTGCTTATTGTACCCTACGACTATCATTAAGTGTTGTACCTTATGATTCTTGACTCTTGATGAATGTATCTTTTCTTTTATGTACACTGAGAGCATTTGCACCAAGACAAATTCCTTGTGTGTCCAACCACACTTGGCCAATAAAGAATTCTATTGATTGCCATTCACAGCAGCTATTACAAGGTATACCAAATCACTTTTAACATGGGGCAATCACAGTACATACAGTTGTAATTCCTAATCCAATGTAGAAATGATTGCATAGAGAAGTGATGGGCTCCTCTTCATTGGATGTGTTCCAAGAAAGAATGGCCAAACGGTTATGGAAATTTGAACTTGGATTTATGCAATGGAGTGTTGAAAGAAATATCCTTCTGGGTTCAGTTCCAAGTGGAGAAAAAGACACTGGAAACATGGAGGCTGCTTGGAAGGTTTAATGGTAGACAGGACCACATGGCCTGGATCCAGAGTGAAAGGGAAGAGATCAATAAAAAGGGTAAGAAGAGAAGGTCCAGAAGGGATGAGTTGCTAAGAGTGCCTGGGTTTTATAATCTTTGTCGGGACCCACCTTAGCTTTTCTTGTTCCTATGTAAGAAATGTATCCCATTGGTTATCAGACTCCCAGGGGCAACTCTGTAGGCTGTCCTAAGTTCCAGGCTTGGTCTAGCCTTGCTGGATGATTAATGCCCTTAAAAGGGCTTTTGGCAATTGCTATAGCTTTACCTGCAGATCTTTGTTATGAAAAGTATTCTGGCCCAGGCCTTAATGGCCCACCCATTAACAAAGGTGGGGGTGAGATTCTGCTTCTTGAGTTTCTATTTTTTTTAGAGGAAATATTCTGCCTTTTTAATATTTCCTTGGCTATTTCACTTTTCTAGGAGAGGGGTGGTTGCTAACTTCCTACAGGAGGAAGACATTGAACTCTACAGTATGCTATAATAGCCCAAATAGCATCTCCAAATTCCGATTCTTTTTAAAGACTCCACAGCCTCAATTATTTGAAAAGAATTATTAATCTTTTGTTCATCTTGCTTTTTTGGATCAGGTAGTGCAAGTCCATATCTAGGAAGCTGGCTATGCAGCTTTAGGCTAGTCAGTAGACTGCAAGCACGAAGGGAAAAATCAGAATATTAATACAATAAGCAGATAAATAAACAAACTTCAGTTCCTGTTGTTTCAGCTTTCAATTTTGATTTGGCAGCGGATGCGTCGCTCCCAAATTATTGAGAATGGTCATGAGCAATCTTTAACATGTATCCGGTCCAACGAGCCAACATTACCACTTTCGTTTTGATAAAAGACAAGCATTTCTTCCAAAAACGAACGGGAAGTCCGATCCACAGATTGAAAAACAAAACAAAACAAAACAAAACAAAACAAAACAAAACAAAACAA
>BLBF01000020.1:52202192-52222384 GCA_015471245.1 Laticauda colubrina | reverse complement strand
AAAACAAAACAAAACAAAACAAAACAAAACAAAACAAAACAAAACAAAACAAAACAAAACAAAACAAAACAAAACAAAACAAAACAAAACAAAACAAAACAAAACAAAACAAAAGTGCGGGAGGGTCGCCCGACCCATCAGTTGTATCGGTCTTCGACTGTTGCTGCCTGAGAAACGACGAGGGCGCGCCGTTCTAGGATTCTTGGCCTATCTGAGCTCCATTCGCCTCACTTGGCGGTTCCGGTGCCGCGCTGGCCGTCCGTTCCTTTTAGGGATGCGGTGACGAGTTGGGCTTTGGCTCGCGGGGGCGGCCGTCATGGCTAACGGTGAGCAGCGGGTTCTTAGTCCGGTTCTCTCTCTCTTTCCGAAACGCTCTCCTGGCCGGGTCAGTGTTGGGCATTCCCCGCTCGCCGGCCCACCCGAGTCCTTCATGCTCCCGCGGGTGGGGCGGCCCCCTCGTGTCAGGGTCCCCAGACCTCCGTGGGTCAGTCCCTCTTTCCTGCTCTTCCCCCCCGCGGAAGCAAGAAGGGTCCACGCCACCGGCGCTGACTTCCTTTCCCCCTGTTCTTCGCAGTGTATTCCCTGGACGGGCTCTTGGTCTTCGGCCTGCTCTTCGTTTGCACCTGCGCCTACTTCCGGAAGGTGCCTCGCCTGAAAACCTGGCTTCTCTCGGAGAAGAGGGGCGTCTGGGGCGTCTTTTACAAAGGTGGGGATCTCGCACGCAGCGCGAAGCACCGAGACGGTCAAGCGGAGGGGAAACTTTAGACCAGCGATGGAGGCGGAGAAGCGCTGGGTGCTGGCCGAAGTCAAGCCCTCTTTCCTTCCATCTTCGGCAGGAAGGACAATTTAATGTAGACCAAGGGTGTCTATAAACTTTTTTTTTTTTTTTTTTTTGCCATCGCACTTTCCTTTAGGTTGGATAATCTGAGTTTACCCACCTCCCTTAAAAAGGAAATCCGAACACACAAATGAGCAATGAAAACGGTACAATCCAACTTTGGAACAGGTGGATTTTATTGTGACAATGAACAACCAAAAGGTTCTTCCCCTCCCCCACCTCACACTTTCCCTGGAATTCTTTCTGCACTTCCCCAAGGGAGGTGATGCCCCTTCACATTTTGGGAAACCCTGGTTTAGATGGAAGCTAGCTTGGTGTGTAAATCGGACCTGGGCGGATAGAAGTTAATGAAGCATCTGCTATATTCTCCCCTTGTGATTTAGCTTTAAATCTCTGCATTTGTTTATTTGATAAAGTAAGAGAGCGTTGACACTTTGATATCATTGGGAATGGTTGATATTGCTTATATAAAGCAAATGTTACATTCAGCTGTAGCCTTAGTTTAGCATACATATTGAGACTGGTGGGTTGAATCATGGTTAACCTTTTGTTACTCACAAAGGTGGTGAGTGTGCTAGTGACTAAAATGACAGTGTGCTAGTGACTATCACTTTTCACTGGTTGGAGATCAACAAGTTGGGTAGAGGTAGACTTCTATTTTAGTGGTCTCAAAAGTACTGGCAGAGTTGCAGAAGGATTCTATGCCAGCAATAGCACCTTTTTCACCGAAGGTTGAAAAACCTTAGAACAGATTCTGTGAGCAGTATGCAAAAAATTGGCTTGAAAAGTTAGATCAAAAGATTTGAAGCTAGACAGTTAGCAAAGCACTCTTATTGTGCATTGCAAGAAAGCATTTTTATTTTTCTTCATTCTGGATGAATTGTATGAAATAACATGTGCTTGTTGTTGTTTGAATAATAAATGGTCTTTGATGTTTTTCAGCGGCAGTCATTGGTACCAGACTTCATTCAGCAGTGGCAATATCCTGTATTGTCATGGCTTTTTATGTCCTCTTTATAAAATGAATCCCACTGCTTCAGTTGGACAACTGTGTAAATGAAGACACTATGCTCTTTTGCTTCAGAGGACTGTACCTCCTAGCAGAATTCACAAGAACCTATACAGATGGCAAGAAGAAACTCTTCTGCAGCCACATCTTGCTTGAGACGAAGGGAATGTTGTTTAGAGAGAGTTTCAACAAAAATCAAAAGATTGTTTTATGTGCAGATTATTAAAATTAATATTCGTCTAGACAAGAGAAATACCACAAGTTTGCGTCAAGTAGAAATGAGTGATACTTTTTCCAGAGTTTGATATAACATGGAAGTGGAAAGGTTACTCTGGTGTTTCTTTTGTCCCCAAAATGTAGTCGCATTGAAAGGCTATAGATTTTTTTTTCTTTTGATTACTGCATTTTGAACCCAAACTCATTATAACAGGAATAACTGAAGATGAGAAACTAGCCAATGATAGAACAAAACATATGTGTATTGTGGAATTCTTGAAGAATTGAAATATAAAGGAAACAAAATACAATTTGGTGATGTACACTTATCTTTTGCTATAATTAATCTTGTCATCTCACGTACATTCTGAGTATGGTTAAAATGCTATATTATTTTGTAGACCCAGTTTGCAAGTAAGAATTTAAAATATGGTATGGTATAGGACATGCTATATGCTAATAGCACATGCTATTACATAAGATGTGAGATGCTAATATGTTTAAATTACATTTAAAGATAACATGTATATTTTGAGAAGTGTACATACTTAACAAGTTCAAGTACATACTTGAAGTGTACATACTTACTTGTTCTAGTCTTTATTATACTTTTAAATTTTCCTCATTCCATTCTTGATAGTAACCTCCTATTACCATGTGCTTGAAGTGTAGGAGATTCTCTTCTAAAATAGGAGTATTACTGTAAAAGAGCATGTTTGACTTGTCTGTTTAAAATTTATAATGTTGTAAGCATCAGACTGATTCAGAAAGATTCAAAGTTGGCATTAAACAATTTTAATACATTGTTTTGTATATCAGTTTAACCTGGGAAAGCCAAGTTTCTTTTTCAACACTGTACATTTTGTCACAGTACTAATTACATATTTATAAATCAGCAAGAACACTGAAGCCATAATTTGGCCTTTGGTATTCCAGCAATATTTGTTTGAATAAATTTGCCTTTTTTGATCTTCCCTGTACTTCCTATCTGATATATATTTGAATCCTCTTTTTTCTGTGTGATTTCTTACTGTTAAAAATTATAGAAATAAATTTTTTGCCAGTTTGATGTAGAAATGAGAAGACAAAAATGGAGATGCTACTTTGAGTAGTGGATTATTGCTTTCAGCATTTAGAACAGTGGTAGTCAACCTGGTCCCTACTGCCCATTAGTGGGCGTTCCAGCTTTCATGGTGGGCAGTAGGGGTTTTGTCCCCTACTTTATAAATCACCATAACTGTGGAACCGGTGGGCAGTTAGAGAAAACTTTACTACTAAAGATACAAAAGTGGGCTGTAGGTATAAAAAGGTTGACTTCCCCTGATTTAGAGGATTTTACTTCAAGGCATATCTCCAATGGAAATGATAGATTTCTTTTAACAAATTGCATAAATGGTTGAACATATTCATGATATAATTTAGCAATCAGTAAGTTTAAAAAGCTTGTCTATTTGAAGACATATTTTCATATTTGCTATGAAAGCTAATTAGACAGTGACTGGAAGAAAATATTAAAATCTTAATGTTTTTCTGAAAAAAAATCTGCTATAAGAGATGTTCTGTATTTTATTATTTGTAATTTATATTTAAATTTATTTTAACCATTGGAAGTGAATGTGCTTGATCCGCCAAATCTTCTCTTAATTTCCTTTCTCCACCTATATGCTTAATATAAACATTTTAAAAGAATATGAACAATTAATAAAATACATATAAAAAGAATAAAAAGTTAAGTAAACTATCTGAAATGTTATGAAAATTATTTTAAATATATTAGTTGCCCATAAAGCTACGAAATACATCATTTTATAGGAAAAACTAAAATTGCTGTTACTGGTTAACAAAATAAAACATTACTTGGAAAAATGGGATATAATTAGATCAACATTAGAGATCAAAGTTCTCATAAAATTGAAATGCAGACTCCAGTGAAGAAAAATTTGAGGTGTAGAAAGATCTATGGAAAATGATTTCCAGTTCGAAATTGAATTCCGCATCAAGATTTACTCTTTAAAAATAAAATTACTTTGGACATCAAGGCATATTCCTATCATTCGACAGCCATTCTTCCAAGAAAGGAATCAAACATCCTTTTCAATAAAAAGCATATAATACTTCTTCTGCAGATAACATATACAACTAGTTTGTATCTTTAGATGAAACATACAGCTTGGTAAAATTAAATAAAATATTGCAGGTTACAAAAGGGATTAAACTTTAAACACACATTTCATTCTGATATGAATTATTTTCCAAAGAGGTTGATCATACAAGAAAAATGATCAAACTGGTTCATTACATTTCAAAAACATTTCAGAAAATATATGCCAGTTGCAAAGCATCTGAATTTTGATCACGTGACGGGATACTGCAATGGCAGTATGAAAAGCAGTCATAAGCCACTTTTTTTCAGTGCTGTTGTAACTTCAAACTGCCACCAAGCAATGGTTGTAAGTTGAATACATGTATTCTCTGTTGCTCTTGAAGTTATTTTTGTGTTTATTTATCTCAAAGGACTAATCAGGTAAATTATACCCTTGCAAAGTAAGAATCCAAAGATTTTAAGTCTTGCAACCTGAGCAAATTGTTACCTTTCCACTAGACAAATAGTTTGGCTTTCTTTGTATTTAGAAATGAAGCTAAGAGGGAAAAACCTGGACTTATTCTTTTTTCTGTATTTATCCCAAATATTAAATGCCTGTCGCTTTCAAGGAAATTTTAGCTGTAATTGTCCTCGCTAGTCTAACATAGATGGCATTTATTATGAAATACTTTATTTTTTTTTATTTTTTTTTCATTTATTTTGTCAAGCAATTACAACGGGTATAAGTATAAACATAGTTATGAATACATGAATATATATAAGAAAAATGAAAAGAAACAATTGGACAGGGACGGTAGGCACGGTCCCTACAGACCTCTTAGGAAAGGGGTGAGGTCAATAGTAGACAGTCTAAGGTTAAAGTTTTTGGGGTTTGGGGAAGAAACCACAGAGTCAGGTAGAGTATTCCAGACATTGACCACTCTGTGGCTGAAGTCTTATTTTCTGCAGTCAAGTTTGGTGCGGTTAATTTTGAGTTTGTATCTATTGTGTGCTCTTGTATTGTTAAAGCTGAAGCTGAAGTATTTATTTGCAGGTAGGACACTGCAATGTACAATGTGCAGATGTAACACTGTGCACATATAATGAATGCATTTTTATATCAGTTCCCACTGTTGATGACTTTTTGATGAACACCATAGTCAAAACGTTTAGGCCCAGGGTGAAATCCCAATCAGAAAACCATACGTTTACTGTACATCCAGAAAGGAAACGAACAGAACGTCCTGTTACCCCGTTTATGGCTTCCTGTACCGACTAACGACCTGCTTAGTTTCGGTGAGCCTTTGGAGATGAACGGGGTAATGCAGTCACGGATGAGCGGCAGAAGGAGACGAGTAAACTCAAATGAAAAAGCAGGACAACTTATGCGGGAAAGGCAACTCCTGAGAAACGGCTCCACTCCCCCAGACGTTGTTCTGAAACGACTTCTTATCCGGGAGCCTGAACCTCGTTTCGAAATTTCGACCATTCGAACACTGACGGACGTGTTAGGACGACCAATCAGGCGCCGGCTCCGCTGCGCAGCGCTCCCTCCTCCCTCGCAGGGCGGCCAGAGACCCGTGCCGATGCCCAGAATGCAATGCGGGGGAGATAAACCGTGGAGGCCTGCCGGCCATCTTTGTGTTGGCGGTCGGGGTGTTCCTACGGGTGGGAGCGAGTGTGGTTTGGAGGCGATGCTTGGACCGCGTCTGTAGCGTGCGTGTGGGTTAGGTGAGGCTTCGGGAGGGGTGTGTGTGTGTGTGTGTGTGTCCGTGTCCCTGCTCTGTAACCATTACTTTCCTTTTATACACACGTTGATCTTATTTGATCGGGCCGAGATGTCGCCGCCTTCCCGGCCTGAAATGAAAAGAGCCGTTTCTGTGAAGCCCTTGGGCGCTGTACAGAGAAGCTGAGGTGGAATGGGCGTGCGGCAGTATTGTCGGAGATGATGAATTGATCAGATAGATGAGGCTGGAGGTTTGGAAAAAAAATCCTCTTCCTAGCCAATGTGTATCGAAGCGATTCTGATCCGGCTTCAGCCGAGGAACTTCTTTGTTCTGGTGGGCCTTTTTTTCTTCGGGCTGGAAGCACCGCCGTCCGCTAAAGTCGGGCTTCGATTTCCCTGAACCAGCAGCCCTGTGCTGGCAGTTGAGGGTGCTTTCTTTAAAATTGAACAAAAAGTTAATGCGATCGAGAGGCTGGCGATGCTCTCAAGATCCGTCTGAGTACGGTTTGGGGGAGGAAAAAAAAAAAAAGGATTTTATCCGAAGCACTGGGGGGCATGCTGGGTAAGGTGCTGCCTCTTACAGCTCCAAACTAAGAGCTTCCTCTTCAGGAACTAGTGTGCGCACACACAAGTTTGACAAGTTGCTTTAAAAAAAAAAAAAAATGCTGTTTCTAAGATCACAATTAAAATTCCAGCATAAAACAGAATGAGAAACTTCCAGCTATCATGGTCGATCATGAGGGATCAAGGGAGTTTAAAAAGTTGCAGCAATCCCTCTGAAATATCAAAATGTGACCTCACGTAAACCTTCGTTAAGTTACTGAAATGGGACAAACCCTATCATGAATAACCCTAGTGATATTTCTTATTTTTATTTATTGGTACAAGAACCCAGTTGTAAATGGGATTATTAGACCAAGACGAAGCCTTTGGGTTGTACTTCATCATCAACTGACACTATAGTTTCATTTCTGCTTTTCCGTGTCTTGGTATGCATTCTTGGCAAATAAGTATTATGCTTGTATAGAATACATTTTGGGGGCATGATAGCTCAGCAGTTAAAGCTGAGCTTGTTTAGCCGGCAGTGTTGTGAGACAAGGTGAGGTCTCCTTACTTGCCCCAGCTCCTTGCCTAGCAGTTCAAAAGCATGCAATTGCAAGTAGATTAATAGGTACCACTTCAGTGGGAAGGTAACAGTGTTCTGTGTACCTCAGTGTATTGTCATGTTGGCCATGGAAGCATCTTTGAACAATTCTGGCTTGCTCAGTTAAGAAATAGAGATGAGCACCACTCACTAGAGTTGATCATGACTGGATAGACAAACTTAAGTGGAAAACCTACATTCTGGCTTGTTAAAAATGCAGCTTTAAAATGTAGGATCTGGCAATATACTTTTCAAATGCAGCACAATGTATTGTCTGGCTTGTGGAACTAATAAATATTTAATTTTTAATGTTATTTAAGGTGCATGAGATACTCATATATTTTTGCTAAAATTATGCTAGAAATAAATATTTGAGTTCAATATTTTGGGGATGTAATCTTTCCATGACAGAGAATATGCAGCACAGGTGTCAAACTCACCACGCCATGTTGCTGTCATATGATGTATCATTTTCCCCCTCACAGAGCTGGAGTGGGTGTGGCCTGCACATGACCATCTGGCCCACAGTCCGCCAGTTTGATACCCCTGATATAAAGCAAAATTTTGTTTGCTGCAAAATCCAAAGCTCCCTGGAAAGTCTGTTTTCTATGTTGGAAGGCTTCTTAAACTAGCACGAGAAATAATATAAGCAGAATTAGAATTTCTATGAAACTTGGCTTTGCAAAGAGTTTCTACTCTTGAGAATACAAGGAGATAATGTTCAGGGAGTAACCAGTTTGAATCCAATCTTTACATGAATGTAGTAAACATTCTCATTCTAGAATGATAAACATTCTAGCAGGATAAGGAAGCTAATTTTAGATAAGTGCTGAATTGTAGATTTTTGCAGTTGGTTGGAAAAATGCCTAAAATACGTTTAGCAATATACATTCTTTCTGCGTGTCTTGATTTAAATTCTCCCCAAGCAATTTAGAGTAGAAATTTTGTGTTTATCAGAAGTTTAATTTTAAAAAAAATGAAAAACATTAGGGGGTTTTATCTGCTAATCGCCAACTTTAGACCAGTGCTTATCTCCATTTCTGTAAGCCATTAAACCAGCATGGTGATATATTAAACCAGGAGAAAATGACTTCAGATGGATGGCTTTTCAATTCAAAGCAGCAAGAATTGACTTGGGAAGAGATTATGTTTCAAATGCCCTGAAGATACAACTATATAGTGAAACCTTTAATGCTAATTAACTGAGATGATATAATTGTTAGAATCTTTATTCACGAAATTGCATGATTTAATGTTCATACTATATAAGAAAGAATCTAGTTTGTCTGGAACTAAATGTGAAACAATTATCTGGAATCTACAAAAAAAATAGAAAAACTGAAAAATTGCAGCACAGAAACCAGAAGACAATAATTTGAAGAAAGATAGATGAAAAGATTAACTAAAATACATATTAGAGTGTCAAAAAGGTCAGCAGAGAAGAGTGGGTTGATTCTAAGGGAATATTACTGCAGTATGGATTACAGTAGTTAAAACTGCAATAGGAAGGAGATAATACTAAATAATGAAAAAAAATGGACAAGAGAGAAAATCTTTTTCTTGCAGAACTTTTTTTAAAGGTTACAGAATTGTGCATTTTGGCATTTGGCCTTTTTTCCTGGTTGGGATTCTTTTTGATCTTGATATACCAGTAATAGTTTTTAGCCCTCAGAAGTTGGATCACTCTGTTCTTGTGGTGACTTGTGTTCTCAAGTACTCCATAATTGTATTAGGAATAATTTAGGAATGAAGTTCTATTTGCATTTTGTTTTTGAAAAACACTTTTTTTTGAAGATTTAATCAATGTTGATATTTTGCTTTGGAGATGTTAACTGAGATACTTTTAGCTAAAATTGTGTAAATTAATATTGTTTATGGTTCAGAATAAATAGTACCTTTTTTGGAGTTGACCCAAAGTGGACTAGATTCTATTACCTGAATTCTCCTAATCAAATATATGAATTTATTAGGTCTGATACATTTGGGGTTTGGTCCATTGGCAAAAACAAGCTGCTTTTTCAAATACAGCACAGCTGAACTTTTACTAAAATTCAGTGAAGTTGTCTGGTTTAATGGATGATCTAAAAACTAAGCATACAGTGAGCCAAGAGTTAGCATATGGGCAGCAATTACAGGTAGAAGGGAATAAAACTGACAGGACCCTGCAAATAACATTAATGATAGAAGATACCACCATTCTCTTTTCGGGAGTATCCACTGTTTGTGGCAGCCGTATGTGGAGATTCTGTAAACAAAGACAAAACATTTTGTCAGCTGTCATTCACTGTTCTGAGAATTGACACCCCCAACACACACACACAAAACTGATATCTTGCAATGGAACAAAGATATAGAACTCTTGATTTTTTAATGATTCTATCTTTAAAATACTGTAAGTTATACAGCTGGGAACATTTTTTAAAGAACTACCAAACTAATGAGGAAAAGGTATTTGGAAATCAATCTACTGAAAAGGTTTCTGTTCTTATCCTAGCTCCTCTTCAATCAAAAAAGGCATTTAATGGTCATGCTTACCAATGGCTCCCTCAATGTGGTGGATAGATTCTTTTACCGGATTAACCCAGTGTCTCACAGTAATACCCTTGGAGGTAGGATGCTGAACTGAAGCATATTTCTTCACAGGCTCTAAACCCTTCAGTGTTCTGCCGTGCTCAAAAACAAAGGACATGCATTAGCAAGAAAGTATTGCATTTTGGGCAAATATAATTGTTGAATGGTAAACATTAAAGTGAATTAATGAATTGTGTAAATCTTTCATGAAGTAAAAGAAGTAGGATAGGGCTATTCAGTTAAGGAAACAGTAGTACACAGTAGACACTCAAATGTCTGAGAACATGTAGAATTAACAGGAATTATTGATTCATAGAGTTAAAAAGGGCCATTTAGGTGATGGAGTCCAATCATCTGTTCAATACAGAAAATGAATTAAACTATCCTGAAAAATGACTTTAAAGTATTCTCAAGTATATGTCTACACAGTATTCAAGAAACTGCATTCTAGAGCTTGGAAATATCTACATTATGTTTTCACCCATGCATTTGTCTTTGTTTCAAATTGAAAATATTAATATCTCATTGTACACATATTCTCTGACAATAAAGGTAATAATATTAAATACGTATTTTACATGCCTGATACCAGTTGAAATTTACCCTGAAGAAAATGAAATGTAGACACTTGTTTAATGTAAAAATATGATCTAATAGGTTTGATAGAATTATGACTATGGACTTATTGATCACCCAATGTACATCCTATTGTTAGTTTCATAGCTATAAGAATTGCAGCACTGGTAATTGCATCCACTGGAGTCTGATGTTCGTTTTTTAAATTTAGAAGAATAAAATGTTTACCCATGGTCATCCAGGAGGGTCTCTTTATGGAGGACTACTTGACTTTTGTCTTTAAGCAGGTCTTCATGATGATTGTATAGAGAACTGAGGTTAAAATCCAAACTGTCTTTAGAAATCTGCAAATGAGATTGATAAGTGGGAAGCATGTTGATTTACAAGCATAAATTAGGGGTAGTGTAGTAGAGATGTTTGAAAAGTGAAATAGTATGCAAACTTTTCAGGAATTGCCTGTTTAACAGCAAAACTGAGAAGACAAAAATGAAGCTATGTATCAGGGTAAGAACCTTGCCGTGTCCTCAGAATTAAGATACAAAATGGCACTATTTTACATATCTACCCAGATTAGTAGAAGGTGTCTGTACAGCAACACAGAAAAGCAAGGTGCCCTATCTAAACACCTGTAATTCATTCTACAATAAATTGCTTCTACAATAAATTGCTTCATTCTACCGTGTTTTCTTTCATAGTGAAATTAGTAGAAATAATATAATTAAAAATATATCAAATAATAACAATGGATTTTAAAAAATCTATATAATAGTAATATCTATCGATCTTAGTCTTATAGATCTAGACCATATAGAATTATAGTAATTATCTTCTCATTCTATAGTATAAATACATTTCAAAAATCAAAACACATCTCTAGAATTCACTCTTGATACATGGAGTGACTTCCAGTTTGAACTTCTTCAGACTTCTGGTTTGAGCTTCTTCAGCGACAGACCGAAACCTTGTCTCTGCGAGGCTTCGATCCGTGCTCGCCACTGGAGCACCCTGAGCCGGCTGGTTTCGGGGCTAAGCCACCCCGTAGAAGTAGTGAAGAGGGGGGAGACTGCCAGCAGGGTTGAGGAGAGCTGCATCTCTCCTCCCCATCTGGCCATTACTCCCTTTCCCGAAGACGGTTGCAGCGATGGTCAGAAATGGGCACCACAAAGAAGAACTCAACCGGAAAAGAATGTGCAGGAGGAAGATAAGAGAAAGTTTTGGCTGACAGGGTCAAACAGCAAAAGCAACAAATAAGGTACCCTGGAACTGAAACTGTTAAAAAACAATAACATTGTTCCCTAAGAAGATTTTTAAGCTGCGAAGGAGAGAGAAAAGGGAAAAGATTTGGTTTTCTCCTTTTCCTATACTGACAGCTAAGAGACTTAAGCAAGAAATTGGAAAAAAAATCCACTTTGACATCAATAGGCATTTAATGCTGAAAATAAAAAGTCAAAGGGATAATGAAGATTTCTGGACAATTAAAGGCTTTTGAAAACAGGAAAGGAGAGAAAAAGAATAAAAGGGCAGGATCTGGAAGGGAGGAGACTGCCTGGAATTAAAAAAGAACTTACAGCAAAATTTCAACAAGACTTCCAAAAGATACATTCTAACTGAAATATCGCAACAAAAACCCCAGGAAGAGAAAGTGGAAAAAGAAATAAGATATAACTCTGGACAATCTGGATTACTTGATGATTTCTGGATTCTTGGTTATTGTTTTGAGTAACTAAAATCAATCTGGTGGTTGCTTAAAACTTTAAAATGGCTCCACTTTTAGAAGAACTGAAAATGGAACTTAAAAAGTACAAAGAAGATGCACAAGAAGGAAGGTTCTTTTGGCTTTGTATTTCAACTCTTAGAAATGGAGATCTGGAATTATGAGAAACAACAAGAAATGCCTGCAGAACAAGAAGATTGCGACAAAGAAGAAGCCATCTTTAATGAACAAGTAATCTTAGATGGGGGGGGGGAAGGAAAGGGGGGAAAGAGAATGGAAAATTTAAGATTGGGAAAAACAACTCCAAAAAAAACCAGATTGAAAAATAAGTATAAAATCAGAAAGCAACAGAAGAGGGAAATGCAGAAGAGAGAATTAGAACTAGAGAGACAAGGGGGTAAAAAGGGGAGGGAGAAGATGAGAGGGAAGAAAGAAAGGAAGTGATAAAGGACAGAAGCAAAATATAGAGAAACGGGCTATTTAGAGATAATGGGTGAAAACTTAATGGAAAAAGGAATTCTGCAAAGGTACATAAGATAGTATGGTTATATTAGAAACAGAAATAATTTTAGAAAATATGAAACTGATTAAAATGTCTGATAAAATAGCTATTGTAATTCAGTGGAATGCTTGTCAATAAATAAATGTAACAAATGGTATATTTAATGATTTACAAAACGTGAAGAGAAATAAGGGAAAAATAATTATGGAGATTATATGTGTTTTTAAGGAAGTATATTTAATTGAAAAGAAGTGTTAAAGATGTTAAGATTTTAATGATTATTAATGATAGAACTGAACCGGGACCATGCTATTTTCAAAAAAGATGTTTTTCTTGTATTTTGTGTGTGAAAACCCAACTAAAACTTTTTTTTATTTTTAAAAATCAAAATACATCTCTAGAATTCACTCTTGATACATGGAGCATTCTTTTTCCCTGTATCGGCTGATTCTCTTAACTGATCCCAATGTTTGTGCCAATTAGAGTAAAATGCAAGCAAACCCCATTCCATAGTAGCACTGATGATGGTATCACTGATGATGGTATCTAGTTTGGTAATGAAACATGCCAGAAAACAGCCAATCTCAGACTAAAGTACTCTTCAGGAGAATTCTTAATACAATGTAAAATTCTGTAATTTTGGAATGCAATTTAAAATTTCATTTATACATCTAACTATTCTCTAAAATTATATTAATGATTTGAAATCAAATGAAACTATGACAAAATACAACCAAATTATATAAAGAGCCCAGAAATATTTTACAATGCCATTATGAGAAATGCCATGACAAAAAATGCTTAAGAATAAAATTTTATTTGGAAAGTTCAGTAAACATGAAGCAAGAATTTCTAATTAAGTAACTTCATCTGTATGTCACAAGTGTATTTAGCATTTCTTAAAACTTGGGCCCATTGATTTTCCAAGAATTCCTTGTTCCACAAATAAAATATTACCATCTAATTTGTATAAATTGAATTGTTAGGTTGTATTTCAAATACAGCTATGAAATATTCAAGAATTTCTTCTCTGAAGCTGGTAAACACATTAGGTGATGTTCTAATCATACAATTTAAACTGAATATACTGACAAGTAATTACATTTAAAATACAACTGCAAATCTTTAAAGTACTGTTAATAATTAACCTATTCAAGGCATTGATCCCTTACACAGTATTTCCCTGCTTTTCAAATTAAGATTAGTCCATGCATCTGTTTCTCACGTGAATCAAGTTCAAAATTTAACAGCTTCCCTATTAATGCATCTAAAAGCCTTAAAAGCTAGAAAGGTGTACTTCTGCTTGATAAAAATTGACTCAAGGACTTGTCAAAATTTCCAAAGACTCACTGACTATTCCAAACAAACATTTTATCAAATTGAAATGTCCTTTGGTCTATTTAATACACATATATTTCTAAGGCATTTTAAAGAAAGGATAGTAGGGCTCAAGAAGAGAGAAGACATCTTGAAAAAAACAACAAAGATGGTAATATTTCTTTTTTACCTCAGGTTCTGAGTACCAGACTTCTCTTCTAATGCTTGCTAAAGTTGCATTTCCATGTAGCCGATTCCAGGTGTCTTGTTGCTGAGAAAGGTGGGAGGGCATGCAATAGGAGCTTTTCTGGATCAATAAGAATATTAAACTTATACTGACTTCATAAAAGCATAAAACCTAACTTACATTATCTCTTCCAATATTGTCTAATTACTGAAGTTGGGATCCAAGAAATGCACACATGCAGTAAAAATATTGGCCTTTTCATGACTATTTCAGTCCTATTGACTTGTGCATGTTTAAAATATAGGATTAATCCAGATAGCTACACGCAGTAAGTCAAAGAAATACAGCTAGTCCTTGACTTATGACTAATTGATCCTAAAATTTCCATTGCTAAGCAAGACAGTTGCTAAATGAGTTTTGCTTTTATGACCTTTCTGGCCACAGTTGTTAAATGCATCAGCAGTTGTTAATAACGTGGTTTGTATGTGCTGATATATTAAGTGAAACTGAGTTCTCATTGACTGCCTGTCAGAAGATTGCAAAAGGTGATCCCAAGATCCCAAGTAATTGAAATCATCAAATCCATCCCTGTTGCCACGTGTCCAAATTTAATTATATGACCATGGGGACATGGCAACTGTCATAAATCAGTTTTTTCAGTACTGTTGTAACTTTGGTCACTTAAATTGAGACTACCTATACACAGGTTTTTCTAATCAGAGAAAAAGTCAACATAGCAACAGATTTCAGCAGATGGATCATATCAAATCATTCTTGCTTTAAAGGAAATATAAAATTTTATATAGAACTGCTCTTGTGTTTTTAAGATTGTAGTTACAAAGAATTCTCAACATATTTTAGGCAATCTTCCTCAACCTGTTATCCTCAAGAGAAGTTGGAATAAAATGCATAAACATCTTACCAGATTATTCAGTCTAATATCTCTGAAAGGTATCTCTGAAAGGAAGACTGATGTTAACCTACCTATTTGGTAACAAAACCCAAAATTGATGCTTGACTTGGACAAAACTGATTGCTTGGCTTAACTCAGATTTGAGTATCTGACCAATCAGATCTTTGGTATACATTTTGACAGAGGTTCTATTGTGATGTTTTACAGTCGTTCAGTGTTTTCTTGTCTTCATTTTTTTCTAATCCCCTTGTTTAAGGAAGTTCTCATTACCTCAGTGAAATATAAACATACCTATAATAATTGCATTGTGCTCTCTTTATGTTTTGCATTTTTATAAAGAACATTATAGCAAGAGAAGATAACTTAATTTTGACCATTTATCTGTTGCCTCCAAGTCTCTCTTGCTTGTGCATCTTGATTTATTAATCTGGGTGGAATGCCTATTTCTCTCTATATACACTGCTCAAAAAAATAAAGGGAACACTTAAACAACACAGTGTAACTCCAAGTCAATCACACTTCTGTGAAATCAAACTGTCCACTTAGGTAGCAACACTGATTGACAATCAATTTCACGGCTGTTGTGCAAATGGAAGAGACAACAGGTGGAAAGCAGAGGCAGTTAGCAAGACATCCCCAATAAAGGAGTGGTTCTGCAGGTGGTGACCACAGACCACTTCTCAGTTCCTATGCTTTCTGGGTGATGGTTTGGTCACTTTTGAATGCTGGCGGTGCTTTCACTCTAGTGGTAGCATGAGACGGAGTCTGCAACCCACACAAGTGGCTCAGGTAGTGCAGCTCATCCAGGATGGCACATCAATGCGAGCTGTGGCAAGAAGGTTTGCTGTGTCTGTCAGTGTAATGTTCAGAGCATGGAGGCGCTACCAGGAGACAGGCCAGTACATCAGGAGACGTGGAGGCCATAGGAGGGCAACAACCCAGCCTCAGGACCGCTACCTCCGCCTTTGTGCAAGGAGGGACAGGAGGAGCACTGCCAGAGCCCTGCAAAATGACCTCCAGTAGGCCACAAATGTGCATGTAGCTTCTCAAATGGTCAGAAACAGACTCCATGAGGGTCGTATGAGGGTCCGACATCCACAGGTGGGGGTTGTGCTTACAGCCCAACACTGTGCAGGACATTTGGCATTTGCCAGAGAACACCAAGATTGGCAAATTCGCCACTGGCACCCTGTGCTCTTCACAGATGAAAGCAGGTTCACACTGAGGACATGTGACAGACATGACAGGGCCTGGAGATGCCATGGAGAATGTTCTGCTGCCTGCAACATCCTCCAGCATGACCGGTTGGCAGTGGGTCAGTAATGGTGTGGGGTGGCATTTTTTTAGGGGGCCGCACAGCTCTCCATGTGCTCACCAGAGGTAGCCTGACTGCCATTAGGTACTGAGATGAGATCCTCAGACCCCTTGTGAGACCATATGCTGGTGTGTTTGGCCCTGGATTCCTCCTAATGCACGACAATGCTAGACCTCATGTGGCTGGAGTGTGTCAGCCGTTCCTGCAAGGCGAAGGCATTGATGCTATGGACTGTCATACAGGCACGTGGAGGCCACACACACTACTGAGCCTCATTTTGACTTGTTTTAAGGACAATACATCAAAGTTGGATCAGCCTGTATTGTTTTTTTCCACTTTAAGTTTGAGTATAACTCCAAATCTAGACCTCCATGGATTGCTAAATTTGATTTCCATTGATAATGTTTGTGTGATTTTGTTAGCACATTCAACTATGTAACGAACTAAGTATTTAATAAGAATATTTCATTCATTCAGATGTAGGATGTCTTATTTTTGTGTTGCCTTTATTTTTTTGAGACGTGTATAAGTCATTAAGGGACAGTCAGAAAAATAGGATAAATTTCCCAGATCTGCATTTTGCACATACCAGGTATATTGAGAGTTATTTTTGAAGCCAGATCTCCACATTTTATCCTGTATTAATAAACATAAAATGTGTATCTTAAGTTCACAAGTTGTTTCCAGCATCATCTGTAAAACATTATTAAGATGCTAGAAGGAAGCTGTCCTATCGAGTTAATACCATCTGGCTTCTAAATTCCATTAGGATAAACAAAATGCATCACAATGCAAATGCTTCTCTCTCTCTGTCTCTCTCTCTCTCTCTCCCCCTATCTGTCTGTCTGTCTCTCTGTCTATCTCTCTATCAATAAATAAAGGGATCTCCTCTTACCTGTGCATTCCTATTACCACTGTATATATTTTCATTTTCGTAATTAGGGAATGGAAAAGAGTTCCTCGCGGGTGACATACTCCAGACTTTCGCAGTCGTCGGGTTGCCAGCTGCCAAAACTGTCAATCGCGGGTGCCGATCTCTCTCCCCGCGTGTCGGTTTTGTTTAGGATATGATGGCGGTTGCTAGGCGACAGGGCCTGTTCGAGTCTTCCGGTCACGACGTGTCAGAGCACCCTTTTCTGGCTGGAAATAAAAGCGAAGTTCTTGGGAGGCAGAAAAAGACCACCAACCCCCCCCCCCCCAAAAAAAAAAAAAAAAAACAACGGCGCGAGGTCGGCAAGGACAGAAGAAACCGGGACGCGCTTTCAAAGCGCCTTCACGCGAAATAAAGGAAAAAAAATCCCCTTTTGTCAGGATGCTTTCGAAGCCGAACCTTCCTTTTTACGGCCCGTGGTTTCAGCGCATTGAATCGCTCCCGAAAGACCCATTTCCTCCTCGCCTGAATCCCAGCGGGATGACTCCGAAGAGTTCGTCCCAGGCGAACGGAGACATTGCAGGCGGTGCCAGTCAAACACCAAAACGAGAAGCGAGCCCCCCCCCCCGTTTCGTCGTTTCAGCGTCGTTTCAGCGAGCTCTCCCAGGAGCCGGCAGCCGAGGAGCGAAGCGGGTCAAGTTGCTGCGCTCGGAACCCCGCAAACCCCGACCCCCCCACCGCTCCAAAGCGCCACCCGGTTACCCGGCTCAGGATTGGATCGTTCGTGCAGCGCGCGTGGCTTGAGCGCCTCCGGCGAGGCCTTGCTGGAGAGAGGGGGGGGGGCGGGGGGGCGGGGGGGGGGTCCCGCTGAGCGAGCGCTTCGAAAAGCAAACGGCTCTTCCTTCGCCGCGCGCCACAGCCCCTCGCGCGCCTCAGGTGCTCCTCGGCCTCGGGGAGGGCCGCGCGGAGGAGGCAGCTGCGGTTGCTAGGCAGCGAGGGGGTGGGCGGTCCGAGAGGGGCGGGGCGGGCTCCTTGCATCCCTTTCTGCCCGAGAGCGCGGCTCCCGTCGCACCTGGAATCGGTGCCCGCCCGCCCGCCCGAGGCGCAGCGCGACTCCCGGCTCCTCGCTGTTTCTCCTGCGCCACCATGGCTGGGGCTGGCAGGTTTCATCCCGCTGAGGGGATAACCAGATGCTGCTGTTGCTGCTCCCCTGTTGGGATCGGCTGGAGGCGCCTGCCGTTCCTTCTGCTCCGTCTGTTGTTGCTGCTTTGGGCGGGCGCCGCGACCCAGGGGGAGAATCTCCACGCCTGCAAAGAGGTACCCACGGAGGGACAGGCTGACATCTTCCGCTTTCTTCAAGCCTCGCGTGGGGCCGTGGGGGTGCGGGGGGGGGGGGGAGAGAGGGAGGGCAGCGCGTGGAGGTCGCATCTGGGACCAGGTCGCAAGAGTGGAATCGGGAGGTCCTGCCTTCAAATCGTTGGCGAAACATCCTTGTGTAAGTCCTTGCCCCCCCCCCCTCCAAAATAAAATAAAATAAAATAAAATAAAATAAAATAAAATAAAATAAAATAAGCACTCTCCCATCAAAGTAAAGGAAAAGCCACGCTAGCTGCGTCCCGTTTCTTTCACTTAGGTCTGAATGAGCAAAAGCAACACCCTTGGCAGATTTTGATTGACGTGGCCATTGGCAAACATTATAAACATCTGCCGCCACTCTCCCCTCCCCCCCCCCCCCCCCCCCCAAAGTGTTTTGGACAACTAATAACGCCCTTTGTTCTTTCTATTTCATGGGCTAACTTAACTCTCTCTGTGTGGAACTAAACTAACTTCATACCACTAACTTAATGCCTCCCTTAAAGGAGAAGATGCCAGAATGAGCAAAATTTTGGACAGCAATGAATCAGCAGTGGGGGCCGAGTTTCGTTAAATCATTGCCCTCTGAACTTTGCACCTGCTGCCTATGAGACCTCTTTGTTATCCCCATAGCAATGGACAGGTGTTGATGCTCTCTAAAGACCCACCCATTCTACCTCCCATGTAGCTGTTATGGTGCATCTTTATGGTGACATTAAGGTGCATATTTGTGGTGCACATAGCATATTTATGGTGACGTGGGCTTTTGCTCAAAGATGTGTTAGCCTTTTAAGATGCAGCTGTGTTCCTTGTCATTTTAACAGTCTCTTTGGCCTCAGCATATGTGTCCTATAAGCAACAGCGATGCCTGCCTTGGGTTAAAGCAAAGCAAATTGCTGGAATACAACTTGCAAAGCAGAAGAGAGAGTGTGTCTTTCAACTGCTGCTTAACTTTCTAGCGCATTCATATTTGTTTGTCTGGATCCCACACCCACTAGGTGCTGTCTGCAAATTTACCTTGGGAAATTGACCAAATGTTTGCCTATTTTATTCCTTCAGGTGACGTGGAAGGTTTTCACTGAGTCAGACTACAGTGTTAACTTCCTAGTAGTTAATATAGCATTACCTTAATGTCTTCAGAGCTTGTTTTTGTTTCTTTTTGAAAGATATAAAACATGAAAATGATACTAAATACAATGAAATAAAAGGATTATGGTAAAAGAGCAGCCAGGCTCTTGGAGCTTTCTTGGAGCCAGGCATGAGAGTTAATACTCTTGTATTTGCTTTTGTTATACAGACGAATTTTGCATTCCAGAGGCTGAAATGGGTGAGGCAAGTGACACATCTTGCCATATAGTTCGCTTTTTAAAATTGCTTTGGAATAGTACTTTTCTGAATTGATTGAAACATAGTATTTTTCCTTTTGCAGTTTTATGAGTAGAATTTTTTTTCAACTCATTACACTGAAAATTGTACCACTTCAAAAGTTATTGCAATTGCTAGAAAATACTTTCTGCCCATATGAAGCTGAATTTGGTAACTTTTATCAACCTAGTGCCCTGCTGTTTTGGAATTGAAGTTCCAGTTTTGGAACTTCAATTTCCATAATTCCCAGCCAACATGATATGTCAGTTGAGAAATGAAGTCTTATCATAGCTTAAAGGATAGCTGGTTGAGGAAAGTTTACAGTGAAATCTTGTATATATCTTGTATATATATAATATATATATATATATATATATGCTGTTCAGCTTCCTTCGGGTATTATCCCACGTCATTGTAGTTCTGTTAAAGTTGTAGCAACGTTTCAGCAGAATCTCATCTGCCATCATCAGAAGCCTGATGATGGCAGATGAG